>AWOL01S0007351.1:12907-41930 GCA_000715115.1 Nicotiana otophora | reverse complement strand
TGTCATTTTGATGAATCAGTATACCCAATATTAGGGGGAGAAAATAAGCAGCTGCAAAAGGAGATAGATTGGAATGCATTATCACTATCTCATTTATATCCTCGAACAAATCAATATGAACACGAGGTTCAAAAGATAATTTATTTGTAAAATATTGCAAATCAACTACCTGATGCATTCACTAACCTACCAAGGGTGACTAAGTCACATATTCCAGCTGCTAATGCTCCTCTTCGAATTGATGTCCCGATTGGACAATCTATAAATGCAAATGAGTCTAAGCCACGCTTGAAACGTGGTAGACCAATTGGTTCTAAAGATAAAAATCCTCGAAAGCGAAAAGAAGCAAATGATCTAGGAGATCATAATATGGAGGTAATTGCTCAAAAAGAGCCATGTGACATAACAAATGATAAGACCTCAGAGGAGGTCCAGGTACCTGAAAATAATAAGAATGAAAAGATCTCAATAAGTTATGTCTCTACTTCAAAAAGATGGAACCGAAATAATATTATTATCGACAACATTTTTGCTTATAATGTTGCTGTTGAAATAATGCAACAAGATGAGGATCTTGAACCAAGATCTGTCGATGAATGTAGACAGAGAAATGATTGGCAAAAATGGAAAGACGCTATCCAGGCAGAATTAGCGTCACTTGAAAAATGTGAAGTATTCGGACGTATAATCCGAACACCTAAAGGAATAAAGCCAGTGGGATATAAATAGGTTTTTGTGCGAAAACAAAATGATAAAAATGAAGCCGTTAGATATAAAGCACGACTTGTGGCACAAGGATTTTTGCAAAGACTTGGCATTGATTATATGGAGACATATTATCCTGTGGTGGATGCAATCACTTTCAGGTATCTTATAAATTTGGCAGTCCATGAAAAACTTGATATGCGTCTAATAGATGTTGTCACAGCCTATTTGTATGGCACATTAGACAACAAAATTTATATGAAAATCCCTGAAGGGATCAAAGTTCCTCAAACTAATAAAAGTTTTTGGGAAACTTGTTCAATAAAGCTTCAAAAATCCTTATATGGATTGAAACAATCAGGGCGAATGTGGTATAATCGCCTGAGTGAGTATTTGCTGAAAGAAGGGTATACGAATGATCCAATTTGTCCTTGTGTATTTATAAGAAGGTCTGAATCTGAATTTGTTATAATCGCTGTGTATGTTGATGATCTAAATATCATTGGAACTCCTGGGGAACTTCCAAAAGTAGTAGACTGTTTGAAGAAAGAGTTTGAAATGAAAGATCTTGGAAAGACAAAATTTTGTCTTGGTCTACAAATTGAGCATATGAAAGATGAAATTTTTGTCCATCAATCAACTTATACCGAAAAGATTCTAAAGCGTTTTTATATGGATAAAGCACATCCATTAAGTACCCGATGGTTGTGAGATCGCTTGATATAAATAAAGATCCATTTCGACCTCATGAAAATGATGGAGAGCTTCTTGGCGATGAAACTCCATATCTTAGTGCAATTGGGGCACTAATGTATCTTGCAAATAATACTCGACTAGATATAACTTTTGCAGTAAGTTTATTAGCAAGATTTAGTTTCTTTCCAACAACAAGACACTGGTTATGGTGTTAAGCATAAGTTTAGATACCTCCAAGGGACTATTGATATGGGATTATTTTATTCTTATGAATCATATTCACAGTTGATTGGTTATGCAGATGCAGGTTATTTGTCTGACCCACATAAATCCCGATCTCAAACAGGCTATCTATTTACTTGTGGGGGTACAGCTATTTCATGGCGTTCAACAAAACAAACTTTATCTACTATATCTTCCAATCATGCAGAGATAATAGCTATTCATGAAGCTAGTCGAGAATGTGTATGGTTGAGATCAGTGACTCAACATATTCAACAATTGTGTGGTCTTTCTTTTAAAAATGAAGATTCCAATGATATTGTATGAAGACAATGCTGCTTGAATAGCTCAACTTAAAGGAGAATATATCAAAGGAGACAGAACAAAGCATATTTCACCAAAGTTCTTTTTCACACACGATCTTCAGCAAAATGGTGAGATAGATATTCAACAAATCTGTTCAAGTGACAATCTAGCAGATTTATTCACTAAGGCATTGCCAACATCAACATTTGAGAAGCTGAGACATAAGATTGGAATGCGGTGTCTCCGAGATATCAAATAAAATTTTTATCAGGAGGGGTATAATACGCGTTGTACTCTTTTTCCCTTAACCAAGGTTTTGTCCCAATCGGGTTTTCCTGGTAAGGTTTTTAATGACGCAGAACTCAATGCATATTACAAGATATGTGTACTCTTTTTCCTTTACTAGGCTTTTTTCCACTGGGTTTTCCTAGTAAGGTTTTAACGAGGCATATTATCTTTTATATGGACATCCAAGGGGGAGTGTTATGAATATGTTGAAGTGGATGTACATTTAATACTCTTAGACATCCCTATTCCATGAACCATTTGAGTTCATGTACTTAGTTAATTCATCACTTAATATTTGTAACCTTTAGGTGTATTCTTGTAACTTTTCATTTATCTTATATCCTATAAATAGGGTATTCTTTATCCTATGAAGTACATACAAGAAATATACTTGAATAAGATAACTTCTACATTCTTCTCCTATACATCTTATCTCTATTACTATATTGTTCTATTTTGCTCTCATTTCTTAACAAAAAAATTTTCTCATAGAATCAATAGCAAGTTGATAAATTTTTCCACCCAATGAAAAATGAGCAAACAAATTTGCAAGTTCTGCAATATAAACTAAACAGTTAGAAATAGTAGGATAATATTGCCTAGAAAATTCTTTTGTAGTAATATAAAATTTTTCTAAAAATCAATAAGCATTTTAACATTAGCCCAATCCCCATTCGTAAGGTAATCGTCATCATCACTTACATGTGCATTAAACGTTGAGTTTATGGGGTTTCTATATTCATATGCAATAACCAAACTTTCATACATGTAATTTCATCTAGTTGGACAATGTTTAGGAACCTTTCTTTCTCTTAGGCCACAATCATCACATCTTTTAAAATATTCTCTAAGTCTACTTCTACGGTTTGAATGAAAAAGCCAGTTAAGAACCATTTTAACCTTTTCAATTTGAATATTTAAAATTCTCATACCATCACCCACAATTAAATAGTAAATATGATAAATACATCTAACATAAAAATATTACTAAATGCAGGACTTAGCGTAGTAGTAAGAAAGTCTATAGCATTTGTATTATTAGTAGTATTATCCATTAAAACCGACATTATTTTATCACTAATGCAAAAATATCTATAAATATCTGTAACTGTGCTAGCAATAAACTGTCATGTGTGACGTGAAGCAATTATTCTATAAGAAATTATGCACTTTTGCATTATCCAATCCTCATCAATCCAATGACATGTAACAATAAGGTAATCACAGTCGTTGTTACTTCTACCAATATCAGTTGTAATAGCAACACGATAATTTATATGAGTAAATAAATAGCGCAAATATTATTCATATTCATGCTTATATTTATAAATATCGTTCTTTATGGTTGTGCGAGAAAACCCTTTATAAGTAAGATTAAATTTTTTTCTAATATAATACACAAACGCAGGGTTAGAAGGAAAACTATAGGGTAAGCACATAACAGTTACCATTTTTGCCAATTCTTCCCGATCTTTTTTTGGATCGTAATATAAAATACCACCGGTAATAGTGTTAATTTTCGATTAAAATTGATTTGAACCGGTACTAGGGTCATCTTGACTAGGACTAGGTACACTTTTCCCGTCAGTTAGAGCTTTCAGACGTTGATATCTGACGTTATCTTTAGAGTATTCTTTTATGTGTCTAGCCAAAGATCTCGTCCCTGACCACGATCCAGTATATTTAAAAGCTAACTCCATACCACAAGTTTTATACTTAGCCTTATTTTTTGGAACTCGTTGAGTAATAAATGGCAAAACATGAGATGTTTCCTGCCGTTTGGTAGGTTCTCTAGAAAAAGTAAGGGCAGTAACGGGAGTATCAGATGGGTCATCATTTGGATTAGCAGGGTTACCATTAGTTGGGTCAACATCAAGAGTAGGACTAGTGGGTGTATCATCGTCCGGTTGAGTTTCATCAAGATCAATTTCCTCATCATCATTTTCATCAATAGTATTTTAATTATTAGAATAAAGAGCATTCACTAATTCATGGTCTAAATGTTTAACGGGTGCAATATTATAGCAAAATTCAGTGTCGCTAAATTGTAATAAACTATTATCGGTATCAAGAATAGCAGGTGTATGACGGGTATGGGGTTTGGTTCGGGGAGCCGGAGGCAGGGGAGGAGCAACAACAGTACCACTATATTCGTCAGTCTTGGATTTTTCCTTATTCTTATTTATACCAAAAATATTTCTTAAGGAAGACACCTTAATTAATCAAGTAATAGCAAATAATAAAACAAACAAAACGATAATATTAAGACTTAAGAGTTAGAATGAGTTTACCGAATTGATAAACTTGTTGAAAATTGATTATCGTCGAAGACTTGAAGACTTCAATTCACCAACTTCACAATTTTTTCATAAATGTAACAACCTCAATATTTTTTGACTATTTTTTGGAATAAAGTAAGTAATAGTAGCAACCTCACAATTTTTTCACTATTTGTTTTGATAAAGTAAATAATTGTAGCAAGTATAAAAGAAAATTAGAGAGAGATTTTGATAGATTGATATTGATTTTGTAAGAAAATAAAAGAATGAGGGGTATTTATAGTAGAAAATAGGGAAATAGTGTAATAATAAAAATTTGGGGTTAAAACTCAGTTGGACGGGTTAAATGGTTATTTTTTAAATAACCAACGGGTATTTTTTAAACCCCTAATAACTCTTTTTTTCCAAAAGCCAAAAGACTATTTTTTAAAAAAATAAAATCTGTTGGGCCCATTTGGCCTGTCAAGGGACCGGCCCGGTCCCGATCTCTTGGCGGGCCAAACAGGCCTCGTCTTAATGGTTAGTAGCTAAAAATTAGCCCACGAGTCCGGCACGAATCCACCTCTAGCTGGTCTACGGTTCCAGCCTGCGGGCTCGGCCAATTCCGGATCCGATCCGATCCGACCCACTTGCCACTCTTACGTGACAGTTAAAATAGGACGGATGAAGTATTAAACTACACTAATAATATAAAAACTTTAAAATATGAGTATGTATATATAAGTAGCCCTGTCATTTGGTAGCCGTCACGGAAATCCTAAAAACCGCTTTAATTATGACTGATAAAAACCAATAGCTGTTTTTGTAGTTAGCGTGGAATTTGAAAAGTATTCTTTCCATTTTAGTAATTTGAGTCGAGCATGCTTATTGACGGATTTGCCCTTTCTTTATTTGGGTGACAAGTTTACCCCTTTGGGACGGCTAATAATCGAAGGGTGACTATGACACTGGATTTAAAACCCGGTATTTTATGTCAGCTAATTTCTACTCCTATGCCGTTTATTGAGGGTCGAGTTGACTTGACTTGAAATTTTGCGACTCAAGTTTGCTTTATATAGGAAATTTTATATCCTATAGCAAATTATTATATTATATTTATTATTAACCAAAATAATTTTAAAATTTTATTACTTATAACTATCTTTTCTGGACAAGAGGGGTTGCTCTGATGGTAAGCAACCTCCACTTCCAACCAAGAGGTTGTGAGTTCGAGTCACCCCAAGAGCAAGGTAGGGAGTTCTTGGAGGGAAAGATGCCGATGGTCTATTGGAAACAGCTCTCTACCTCATGGTAGGGGTAAGGTCTGCGTACACACTACCCTCCCCAGACCCCACTAGTGGGATTATACTGGGTTGTTGTTGTTGTTGTTGTTGTTGTATAACTATCTTTTCTATTTTATAGAAAAATAGGTATTTATTTTATACCCTACTATTGAAGCGTGAAATATATCAGTTATGTTCTTTCTCTCTCTTCCTTCTATCTCTCTCTATCACCAAGATTCTCAATCCTATCTCTTCTCCCTCAAATCTCTCTTCCTTTTTCCATTAAGGCAGTCGTCGTAGCAGCCATTTTGGTGGCGATGGTGGACTTTCTGAAGCGAAGAGAACATATCTGAAGCGAAGGGGGAGTTGGCGAACAGATATGGCCATAGCTACGGATTGAGCTTTTGGAAATTTGAAGCAGAGTCGTCGGAGTATATTTGAGGGCCGAGTTTTTGTTCGTCTCCATTTTTAGTTTTAATACAATGTATACAGTATTCTGCTTGGCTGGAAAACGCCATCTCTCGTGAACTTTTTTTTATTTTTTGCTATTTGAGTCATATACAATGATACAAATACATTATATTCTGTACAAATACATTGTATTTTTGTATAAATATATTATTTTTTGCATGTATATATATATTCCGAAGGTCTGTATTTTTTTAATAAAGCCGAATATCGTTGTTTTGTGATTTTTTGTTGTTTGAATACGGTGAATTGAATACAAAGTATAATAGTGAATAATGAATATCGATGATTTGAATACAATGTATACCCTATTTCTTGTTTTTTTATTGTTTGAATACAGTTGAATTCATTATAGTGAAATTGAACACAATTTAATATTGCGCTTTCCATTATTAAACACCCTGCAATCACTATTTTTAGGCGAATTACCTCACTGTATTTATAAATATATTCGCGCGAATATATTAAATACAGAATTAAACATCTATAATCCTTGTTTTTAGGCGGATTACCTCATTATATTTATAAATACAGGCGCACGAATACATGGAATACAAAATTAAACAGATGTAATCCCTATTTTTTAGGCAGATTACCTTATTGTATTTATAAATACAGTCACGCGAATACATAAAATACGTTACAGTAGCAACAAATATTTTTAGAATTTATTTTGTTGAGTTAATTAGGATTGATACACGCTAATTGATCCTTTTTCGGTTATTAAATACTCCCTACTTATTAGGCAAATTTCGCGACTGTATTCATGAATACAGTAGCGCGAATACAGTTCGGTAGCAACGCAATATTAGCTATTTGAAGTAAATATGTATATGGTAGCTATAGGAAGTTAATAGCCACTAAACTATAGTGGTTTTTAAAAATTCCTCCTTAATAAAATGTCATACCCCGACCTCGAGGAGTGCGACCGCCGCTCAACCGAGATAACCCGCCCAAGAAAGCATGTACAATGCCTTCTACCCAACTCACCCATAAATAAAGAGAAGATATATTTTATTTTATAGACAATGAGGGGTCATGTGAACAACACCCGTTCATTACCATTAGTTACGTTATGAACAAGTTTCAAAATACATACACTTTCATAATTTGAAGTGGAACATGTGATATAAATACAACATCTTTAGTTTGACTTTTCCAAAACAACGATACCACCCACACTACGTCTACGGAGCCTCTAATAGATACAAAAGAGTAGCAAGATGGTGCCGATAACAAGGCTCCGGCTATACCTCAAAACAATATACATATAGGATAAGAGATACAAGACCCCAAAATGAAATAGGGCTCACCAAGTCAGCTGAGGATAGAGTGTACTGCTATCACTGATCAATACCGCCTGTTGTAGAATCACCTCCATCTAATAAATATGCAGCGTCCACGGCAAAGGAGATGTTAGTACATATGGTATAATACTAGTATGTGAAACTAAACACCCTCGCAATAGAATGAGTAATAGTAAAATGAGAAGGAGACATGAAATCAATGAGAGCCTCAAACAGTATCAAGGTATCAAGTTAGGAGAAAGATATATTTCAAGTAAGTTTTAATATTTTTAAGTGGGAGATCTTTAGTACTGATACACCACCGTGTTTTTAGCACAGAGTTAGATCTCAGCCCAATCGGCTAAGCCATCTCACCCTGATACATCCACTCACAACACCACCATGTGCACGGTATGGCATCCGATCTCAACCCGATCGTCTAAGTCGTCTCACCACAATGTCATGTGGGTCGATATCGCATCACATCTTGCTAGCAATAATCTCATCCCATTTTAAGGGAAAATATCTCAACACATCAATCTCATCTCATATAAGGGGGGAACAATCTCATCATATCAACACGTGGATTTACCCCTCAATCACTCCTACATCGGCACGTGTAGTTTCGGGGTTAGGTTATTTCGACCTACCCTTCCTCGGTGACTAAACGATACTCCTAAAGTATTTATTATTTAAAGGATTTACAACTAATTTCATAATCTTTCACACATCTTTCTATTTTATTGGCACTGGTGGCCATAGTTGTAATATCATTCTCGGCACGTCGGCCATATTTCGTATTTCACACTCACCCCTTTAACTTTCAAGCATTACCATGGATTATCATCAATAAGAAGATTTCAAATCAAGACTCTAAGTACACATATGAGCAAACAAGAGTCTTAAACACATTGAGTTTCTCTTCCACAATTAGGCATACTAACTTGCAATTGAAACATGATTTTTAAATCACAACACCTTTGGGACATTGATCATACTAGATTACATCCTCATAGGGAATCATGACATGATAGGAATATTTGAAACACATTTTGAGTACATACATCTTTCAACACAACACTTATTTTAGAATAATCAAATCTATTAGGAAGGACTTGGAATATGAGAAATAAGAAATTGAGCCAATCATAATCGCAATTTACGAGGACAACATGAAAATCAATTATACCGAATGAATTTAGACAACATACCTCGTTTAAGGTTATTTTAGTTACTACAACGTTCCGAAAATCCTAGCGACTTCAATCTATTAGAAACATGATAATTTAATCATAATTAAGAAGATACTCGGGGTTTCAGCTCAGTTGAGCATTTTATCAAGCACTAAGTGTGCATTAAGAGCTCAAGGTTCTCCTATGGTGGATCCCTTCATCCCACAACTCAATGTTTAACCATTTGAGTTCAATAACCTTCCACCAACCTTGACGGTACATGCATGCATAAATAACACTCAAGAATCACACTTCCCATTACCTACTTTCAGTCCAATCCCGAAATTGAGGGCTAGAGAATAGAATCTTATCTCTTGGGTGAAGACCTCGTAAGTTTTCTTTGTTGAATTTCAAAGCTTGAGCAAGGGTTGATGAACAGGTACTTGAGGCTTCCTCCTCCTCTCTTTCTAAAGCACTCCCCTCACTTTAAAATGGCAGATTTTTACCTTCTAAATGAGACCCAATGGCTTTTAATTAAATTGGGTCGGGTTATAAAAATTAGAAAATGGACCCGCCGAACTCAACTATGCGGTCGCAGAGTGGACCGCTGAATAGATATGCGGCCCGCAAAATGGGCCGCGAAAGTGATGCCAAAAACTGGGTTGCTCTGGATCAGTCTGCGGTCCGCAGACCAATTCTGCGACCGTGAAATGGACCGCAGAATCACCCTCTGAATTTCTTCATGTCAACTTTGCGATGGAAGTGCGGCCCGCAAAATGGTTATGCGGTCCGCGATTGCATAGTTGACCGCAAAATGACCTCCAAAATTGGCCATCTCTTTGCTTCACTCTCGCGGCGGATCTGCAATCTGCGGCCGCATAACTGACCGTAGAAACATCTTGTTCTGTAACAATTTTTCTTCAACTCCCTAACGCACTTTTCAATCCAAAACGTTCGTACCGCATAGCCTACCTTGGCACCACGAAACCCCGGGTTTTTGGTGAAAGCCTTACGGGACCTTACATAAACAAAGTAAAATTTTTAGGAAATTAAAATTTACGTGTTCAATTCATCATCAATCACAACGCGGTAATATCCTTTGTTCATCTGCATGTGTGGTTTATATTATTGTTCGTAATTCTATTTAATAAGTGTTAATTGGTAACTTATAATAAATGTTAAGACAACCTATTATAATACATTGAATAATACTAATGATGTTAAAAAAAAATTACATTGTTGTTGCATGTCTATAACTTAAAATCTCAATTTAAATATTAAATAGGAAGAAATAAGAAAATAGGAGACTAAATGTTTTTTTGTGACAATGTCTATTGACATATCGTTGGTACGTCAAGGTCGTGGCCAAGACCCCTAGCTCGTTGTAGTATTATTGTTGTATGATAAAAATTTATCCTTACAATTGGTGTTTTACATTATATCATACTAGTTTATCATCGTTAAGTCATAAATTAAGTAAGAATATGTATTAATTAATAATAAATTAATGATACAAGTGTAAGCTAATATTTAATTGATTTAATATAATCAATGAATGTATATATATTTAATTTTATTCTTAATTGTATTGATTTTTTTTCATAGACTTTTCCCCAAGACATTAGAGATGTGGCATCTCGAATAATGTCGTTATCTGTGAAATGATAAAAATACTTAAAACCTGTGCCTTTTTTACCAGAAAAAGAAAAAGAGAACCATTTTCTTTGTTAAGATACTAGGTGTGCTTTCCTTTTTTGTTCGATCTATGGGATATTTGGGGAATATCAATCCAGGTATTTGAACTTCTTTGTTCCATTGACTGATACCCCACTTGTCACTTGTCCAATTTGTGGTCTGCATTTGGATAAAGAAATTGTTACCAAATAAGGAAATCTTGCTCCTCCTAAATTCCATGGAAATGTCTTTTCTTCACCCTCGCTTCATTGTCCATCGCCAACAGATTGTGGAATACATTAAAGAAGAAGAAAAATAACTAAGGGAAAAAGGCAGGAAGGAAATTATCACTCTAAAAAAAGTAGTGTTTACCCTTGAAATTGGGTAACAATTAAACTTATAAAGAGGTTCCAAGGATACATGATTTCACTTAATACCGATAGACAAATATGAAGATTAATAACAGAAAATAAACTATAAAGTAAAGCAAATCAGTATTAAAATGGAACTCAGCCCTCGAGTTTGGATACCCTCGAACTGGTTGATTCAAGAACAATTAAAGTATAACAAGCTGATGAACAATAGTATAAACGAGAAAGAGAATTATATTGCTTTTATATCCGTCAACCGTCTCCTACAAATGATTAGAACCCCCTTTATATAGTAGAGGAATTTCACTTATGGTATAGTTCTAATTACACAAGGAAATCACATGATTAGACAATTAACCGTTTCTGATTTGATCCGTTCCGAGATTTACGCCATGATCCTCGACCAGTCACCGAGATTTACGCTGTAATCCTCGACCAGTCACGGATATCTCGCATTTCCGTTATTATTTTATCTTCGATCTTGTTCAATGTCTGTCTCATTTGGCTTCGATCGCTACTAGCCTCGATCTCGACAGGTAGCTCGGTTCTGAACTCGGTACCTTATCCTCGTGATTTAGTCTGTTCCGTTACGAGGCCATCCTTCGATACAGTCTTCTGGTCTCGGTCAAATAGTAAAATCGGATGGGCCCTGTTTTATCCGTATACAAGTAGTGAATACATAAAATACAGAGCTTGGTTTATTTCGTACAACCAACAAAGAACACCTATGAATCTCAATTTGCTCATCAATGGAGCTCAATATTACCAGAAGAAGTGAAGAGAAGAAGAGGACCGACCATACTAAGGTTGTGTTCGATATAAAATAAGATGGTTGTGCCAGGTTATTTTGTTTGGTCATGACCGGCTATTTGTTTGGTTATATCAATGCATCACAATCACACATCAAATACATGATGGATCAAATCTCCACCGTTAGATTATTTTGATACTAGAACCTTCTTCCCCTCATGTGAATAGCACGTGAGAGAATATAAGTAGTTAGGATATGAATTTTCTGTTTACAATTAGACAAATTAGAATAGGACAAGTGTAATTAGTATTTTTCCTTTCTTTATTCTTTCATTCAAGTTCAAGTATATATAGATGTACAAAGCAATAAATAAAGACACATAAATTTTTTCCAAAGTTCTGCAGCCTCTTCTTTAAATTATTACATAGTATCAGAGCAATAAGCTCGTTCTAACAGTGTTTTCATCAATATGAAATTCATTTTTGCATTCCCAGTAACGGAAAATGCCTGAATCAACAGTGACCCCAGTTGCAGAAACAAGCAACGTAGCTAAGGCAGTCACTTATGACATCAATCATCCCTATCACCTTAATAACTCTAATTTACCTGTATGATTCTAGTCAACACTGTGTTTGATGGAAGGGGATATCTAGGATGGAGGATATCTATCCTCCTATCTTTATCGGTTAAAAAGAAGCTTGGTTTCATCAATGGAGCTTGCAAATCTCCAGATCTAAAGCCGGATGAATACGAGAAATGGAGTTGTGTTAATGACATGATCACATCTTGAATTTTAAATGCATTATCAAAAGACATTGTTGACAGTATGATATACTCCAAGACAACAAAGTAACTCTGGGACAGTCAGGAGAAGAGATTTGGCGAATGAAATAGTGCCAAACTTTACCACCTGCAAAATGAACTATCAGGTTTAGTGCAAGGTAACAATGACATTGCTGGATATTTCACTAAACTTAAACAATTGTGGGATGAACTAAATGCATTGAACGTAATTATATGTTGTTCATGTGTATGTGTGTGAGAGGGAAAAGAAAAGTTAACTAAATCTTTAGAAGATTAAAGGCTAATTCAATTCTTAATGGGGTTGAATGATGTGTATGCATAGGTAAGAGGAAATATTCTCATGATGAGTCATTTTCCTAGTATGGATACTGCATATTCATTTCTTTTGCAAGATGAAAACCAAAGAGAAGTGTACGCAAATGCACATTTCAACTCAGAATCTGCTTCTTTTATGGTTGTCGGACAGAGCAAGCATGCTAATGCACAACTTTTAGCTGAGTTTGCATCTATCATGGCCACAGGACAGGGAAGGAATAATCAGAGGTTCAGAAATCAGACATCAAGAGGGGGAATAACAGCCCAAAACTTCAACAATTCAGCTCAAAAGATTGCAAAACCACATCAAAAATTCAAAGAGAAGAACAATCCCAATATTTCATGTACCTATTGCGGAAATATATGACATACACACGAGGATTGTTACAGGTTAATTGGTTTCCCAGAAGATTTTAAGTTCACTAACCCCAAAGTTTATCAGAATCAACTGAAGGCAAATGTTGTGGTAGCACATGAAGATGAAAAATACATAAGGTCAGAAAGTTGAGAACAACAACAACTTTGGACAACAACTTACTAAAGAGCAAGTAGCAGAGATGATGCAGATATACAAGCAGGCCAAGTTAGCACAAACAGGAAACTCAGGAATCAATGCTAATACAATTGCTGGTACTATTCTAAAATACTCAGGTTTAGTGGTTACTAGTCTAAAATCAGACACCTAGATAATTGATTTAGGAGCATCAGAACACATGTGTTTTGATCCTAGCGCTTTCTTGTTACTAATTCCACTCCATGTACCTTTGAACATCGGTATACCTAATTCTTTCAAGGTAAGTGTTACTTATATAGGGAGTATTTCCATTCTTCGAGGTCATGTTTTAATCAATGTACTTCATGTCCCAGATTTCAAGTACAATTTGTTGTAGTTCATAAGTTTTGTGTTCAATTCAAGTACGATGTCCTACTTACATTGTCACGATGCAAAATCCTAACCTGTCGTGATGACGCCTATCATGGTACTAGCCAAGTTGACATTTTAAAAATATTTCCAACACTTTTAACAGAAAACGAATTTAAGCAGTTTAAACAATAAAAGATTTCATAAACGGGATAGGAACCCAAAATACAACGCGGAAATTCCCAACATCGGGGTGTCACTGAGTACATGAGCATCTATACATCACAAATCTGGAAAATACTATCTATGATAATCTGAAACTAAATACAATAAGTGGAAATATTGGGAAGGAGAAACAAAGTCTGCAAAACGCCAAGCAGCTACCTCGATAGTCTCTGAGAATCCGAACTCCACAACTCAGTAGCTACCTTGACCGGATACACCCGGGTCTGCATATAAGGTGCAGGGTATAGCATGAGTACAACTAACTCAGTAAGTAAAAGACCAAATAAAAACTGAAAGTAGTGACAAGATTCACAGTTATAGTTCAAATACAGTGATTTCAACATAGGAAAGTAGGCATGCTCTCAAGTTTTATAAATTAGACCAAACAGTTACTCCATGACAAGTTTAAATGAAACAGAGTGTAGTATCTTTTAGAAATTTCAAGACATTGATACATGGAAGTTAAGTGTAACAATAATGAAATCAAATGCATCCTCCCAGGGCCACAGTCACTCAACCCTCCCATTCACTCAATACTCGACACTCGCACTCAGTAGGTACATGCGCTCACTGGGGATGTGTGCAGACTCCGAAAGGGTTCCTTCATCCCAAGCGTTATAATCCGCACGGATAACTCACGTGCTATAGTATAATATCTGGATGTGCATGGACAACTCACGTGTTGCACAGACAACTCACGTGCTATAGTATAATATATGGATCCGCACAGACAACTCACATGCTATAGTATTACTATCTCACAATCAGACCCTCAGCCCCACTCAGTCATAAACCTCTCGGGCTCTCAGTAGTCAAGAAAGTCAACCCCAATAGAAATGATATAATGTATCAACAAGGAACAATAAAGACTGAGATATAATAAACAAGTACAATTGTGACTAAGTACAAAACAATAATTTAGTAGATAATTCAATATGTACACGACCTCTGTGGGTGCCTACAGTGCCAACACATAGTCTAAACATGATTTGTGATTCAATTTCTCTACTACATAGAGAATGTACAGATAACAACAGATTATACAACTACACGGTTCCACGGAATTTAACCAATTCACAATACCTATGATGCACGCCCACACGTCTGTCACCTAGCATGTGCGTCACCTCAAAACCAAATACATGACACGTAATATAGGGTTTCGTACCCTCATAACCAAATTTAAAACTATTACTTACCTCAATCCGAGTAAATCTCTATTCCAACACACCATTGCCTCGTGAAACGGCCTCCGAATGCCTCAAATATAGCCATAAACAATGCGATATAATTAATACGGGCTAAAGGGATCAACTCCATAAGAAAATGCTAAGCTATTAATCAAAGTCAAAAATTGGCTCAAAAGTCGCCCCCTCCCCCCACCCCGGACCCAGTCTCGAAATTTAATAAAAGTCACAAAACCCGAAAGCCCACTTAACCACGAGTCTAATCATACCATATTTATCAAAATCCGACACTAAATTGTCACCCAAAAATCCCTAAATCAAACTCTCCAAATTCCTAGCCTCAAACTCCCAATTTACACCTTTAATATACATTAACTAGGTAGAAAAATCAATGGGGAGGCAATATTATTGATAAAAAATAAGCACAAGGGAGAATCCTCTCGAAAACCTTCTCAAAATTTGCCTAAACCATGCTTGAAATGTTTGAAATAAAGCCAAAATTGCGAACCCTTGTATTTAACTTTCTGTCCAGTCTTTTCGCTTCTGCGGACACTTAACCGCATCTGTGGTATCGCAGAAGCGACCAAAATTCTGCTTTTGCGGTGAACCATTGGAGCTGGGCCTTCGCTTCTGCGGTCCTCGCCTCGCATTTGCGCAACCGCAGGTGCGGAATTCCCCGTCGTACCTGCAAGCCCTCAGTTTCTGCACCCTTAACACTGCATCTGGGACCACGCAGGTGCGTAAATAGCCTCGCACTTGTGACCTCTACTCACTTCCTACCTGGCCACTTCTGCGACTCCTTTCGCACTTTAGCGAGAATGCATCTGCGATCCCTACTCTGCAGGTGCGATTACACCAGAAGCTGGTGAGTTTCAACATTTCCCTCAAACTTCAAATCGTTCCGATAACCATCCAAAATCAACTCGAGGCCCCCGGGACCTCAACCAATCATACCATCAAGTCCTAAAATACGATATGAACTTAGTAAAGCCCTCAAATCACCTCAAACAACATCAAAAATACGAATCGCATATAGATTCAAGCCTAATGAACTTTGAACTTTCAATTTCTACAAACGGTGCCGAAACCTATCAAATCACATCCGATTGACCCCAAATATTGCACACAAGTTATAAATGACACCACAGACCTACTCTAACTTCCGAAATCGGAATCCGATTGAGATATCAAAAATTCCACTTCCGATCAAAGTTTCTAAAAATTTCAACTTTCGCCCTTTCAAGCCTAATTCCACTACGGACCTCTAAATCATAATCCGGACACGCTCCTAAGTCCAAAATCACCTAGAAGAGCTAATGAAACCATCAAAACTCCATTCCAGGGTCGTTTACTCAAAGATCAACATTCGGTCAATCATTTCAACTTAAGCTTTGAACCTTGAGACTACGTGCCTCATTTCATTCTGAAATCTCACCGGACTCGAACCGATTACCCCGACAAGTCACATAATAACTATAAAGTACAAAATGAGCAGTAAATGGGGGAATATGGCTACAACTTTCAAAATGACCGGACGGGTCGTTACATATATTTAGTGGGTATCTATTGCAGGGCCATGCAATGATGAGTACTTAAGCTTTTGGGGAAGTTAGAGAAGGACTCTACCTGTTAGAACCTACTAGTATTAAGTCTAGGAGTTTTTTTTACTAATGATGTAATTTCATTTCTAAAAGGAAGAGATTCCATTTCAAAGTCTATTTTAGCTCATAATCTAGTTCATGTTAATGTTATTCTTGATGTAAAGCTTTGGTATGTAAGGTTGGGCCTCCTTCCATTTTCAGCAATAAAACATTTACATTTCCTTCATTGTGGTTCCAATTCTGATTTTATTTGTGATATCTGTCCTAAGGCTAAACAGACTAGAAAACCTTTTCCTATCAGTGCTATAAAGTCCAAGCATGTTTTTGATCTTATACATGTTGACACTTGGGGACCTTACAAGTCTAGTACTTACAATGGTTTCAAGTATTTTCTTACTATAATTGATGACAACAGTAGAGGGACCTGGACATTTTTATTAAGTGCCAAAATTAATGTTTATCCTATACTTAAAAGTTTTCTATCTATGGTAGAAAGACAATTCAAGTGAAGGTTAAGATGATAAGGTCTGACAATGCTTTGGAATTGGGAAAAGGCACACAAAAAGCAGCTTTTCTTGCTTTAGGAGGGATCCTTCATCAACTATCTTGTATGGCAACTCCTCAATAAAATGGGATTATTGAGAAAAAGCATAGGCATCTTTTAGAGGTTGCAAGGGGATTGATGTTTCAATCCAATCTCCCTATATCATATTGAGAAGAATCCATTCTAATTGTTAGACATATCATAAATAGACTGTCATCTAGTGTGCTAAAAGGTCAGACACATATGAAGTGCTTTTTCAACACAAACCTCAATATAAACATTTAAGGAATTTTGGATGTCTATGTTGTGCTTCCATTTTGACACAAGGAAGAAGTAAATTTGATGAGAGAGAAACTGCATGTGTCCTAATTGGGTATCCTTTGCATCAAAAAGGTTACAAGCTATTGAAGCTGGAGACAAAGAGGTTATTTATTTCCAGAGATGTGAAGTTCTTTGAAACACATTTTTCATTTGTTAAGTAAAATCCTTCACACAATCCTATATTCTCAGATTCACCTCTATCCTCAGACCCTACCTATGCTTCATTCATACAGCCAGATTCACCAAATATACTATATATGCCTCATTCTCTCTCACTCTCATCTCCACATACTCCTCATCAGTCTTATTCCCCAATATCATATCCATACACTGGTTCCCTATTCTCCTTCCCAGAACAATCAACATGTAGCTCACCTATTTCTGCACCTATACAGAATCCTCCACCAAGGAATTTAGATAGAGTATCACACCAGCAAGCCTACCTGAAGGACTATGTGTGCAATAGTATTGTGTTTGCTGATTTGGATAGGGCATGTTTTGGCCAACCAAGTAAGTCAAGTGCTTACTCTTTTTCATATTTGTCCATCAACAACCTACATATTATTCAATCTCTATCTACACTAACTGAGCCTACTAGTTTTATCCAAGCTTCTCAACATCTAGGGTGGAGACAAGCCATGAAATCATAAATTCTAGCACTACGAGATAACCACACCTGGGATGTGATTGAGTTACCTAAAGGAAAGAAGGCATTACCTTATAAATGGATGTACAAGGTGAAACACTTATCTGATGGTACTATTGAAAGACTAAAGGCAAGGCTTGTAGTAGGGGAGATATCCAACGAGAAGATGACAACTATAAGATGTCTTCTTACTATTGCAGCTAAAAGAGATTGAAGTGTGTCCAATTGGATGTCAATAATGCATTTTTGCATGGTTAATTGCAAGAAGAAGTATTTATGAAATTTCCAGCAGGTTTGACACCGCCTAGTTCTACACATGTTTGTCTTTTGAAGAAATCTTTATATGGTTTAAAGCAACCTTCCCGGCAATGGTACGCTCGGCTTGCAGGGGCTTTGAGTTTTAAAGGATACTCTTCACTATTGAATGATTATTCTTTATTTTTCAAGCAAATATGGGGTCTTATATCAATCCTAGTTGTTTATGTGGATGAAATCTTATTAACAGGAGATGATTTACAGGAAATTCACAACATCAAAGATTTTCTCAACACTGAGTTTAAGGTAAAGAACCTAAGAGATATACACTACTTTCTTGGAATGGAAATTTTACGGGAATGCACTGAATTTATTGTGAGTCAACGAAATTTTACCTTAGATATGTTTCAGGAGTTTGATATGTCTCACTTTCCTCGAGCAAGTACTCCTTTAGACGCATGCTTCAAGCTCCAATCTGATGATGGACCTCTCATGACAATATCAACATTTGGTTGGAAAGATGTATTATCTGAAAAATACTCGCCCGAATCTTTCATTTGTTGTTCTTAATCTGATCCAGTATATGCAGTAGCCTTGTTTGTCGCATTTTTTGCTGCCTTGAGGGTTTTGCGATATCTGGGTTCTGATCCAGGCCAAAGGATTTTGTTGTCTTCCACCTTTGATTTTTCTTTGCTTGCATTTTGTGATGTAGACTGGGGTTCTTGCAAAGATACTCGTAGATCTGTGAGTGAATTTTTTATTACTTTAGGTGGGGCTCCAATCTCGTAGAAATCGAAGAAATATGTTTCAATTCCCCCCAATTCTACCAAAGTAGAGTACCATTCCATGCAGCGTGTGACTGCCAAGCTCACCCGACTGGTACGACTCCTTGAGGACATCTCCACTATAATTACCCTTCCAATTTCTCTCCATTACAATAGTAAGGTTGCTATCCATATCGCCAGTAACCTTGTTTTTCATGAACGCACAAAGCATGTCGAACACGACTATCACTTTGTGCTTTAATAGTTTTTATCTGGGCTTATCACTCTCTACTCTATACCATCCAAAGATTAACTGGTTGATCCCTTTACCAAACCACTCTTTGGGGTTTCTCACAAAGGTATTCTCAGCAAGTTAGGGGTCACAACACCCCCTTTCAACTTGAGGGGGATGTTAGAAAGAAGAAATCCCATTTCAATTTGCTTATCAATGGAGCTCAAGATTATAAGGAGAAGGGAAGAGGAGAAGAGGTCCGACCAAACTAAGGTTGTGTTCGATATAACTTAGGATGGTTGTGCCCGGTTACTATGTTTGGTTATGACTAGCTATCTATTTGGTTATATTAATGCATCACAGTCACACATCAAATACATGATGGATCAAATCTCCACTATTAGATTATTTTGATACTAGAACCTTCTTCCCCTCATGTGAATAGCACATGAGAGAGTATAAGTAGTTAGGATATGAGTTTTCTGTTACAATTAGACAAATTAGAATAGGACAAATGTAATTAGTGTTTTCCTTTTTTTTTTATTCTTTCACTCAAGTTCAAGTGTATATATAGATGTACAAAGCAATGAATAAAGACATAGAATTATTTTCCAAAGTTCTGTAGTCTCTTCTTTAAATTCTTACAGGCAAACCAACGAGCATAGGATTGTATGAAGAAATATTTATATGTTTAAATTATATGTGATTAAAATTTAATTTACATTGGTAATTTACACGATGTTAGGTGTCATATTTCTTCCCCTACATGTACTTTTTGTATTAATTTATGAGTAAATATTCGTCTAATACTTGACAAGAATAATTGGATAGGGTTGTTTCAATTTGTTTATAGATGAGTGAAGATTTTTCTGAGGTCTCAACTAGTTAAAGGTTTTGGAGTACGTATGTTCTTTAGCAACATTTTTTGATGATTTCATATCAATATTTAAGAGCAATAAATTAATGTGAATATACATCTTAATTAGCTACAATTAGATAATATAGATTCATAATCTACTATTGATTTATACAAGCAAGTAGTGGTTGTAAGGTTTTTTTTTCACTTTAATTTTGTTCATGTAAATGCTCAAGTGCATATTAAGGCTCTAATAATGTAACGATCCGACCAGTCATTTTGAAAATTTGCATCTCTTTCAGTTGTTTGAAGTCTTGAATAGATTCATATGATGTATTATGACTTGTGTAAATCGTCGGTTTTGCTTTTAAGGTAATTCAGGATTGATTTGGCAGAAAGATTCTCAACTAGAAAACTTTAAGTTAGAAGAATTGACCAAGTTTGACTTTTGTGTATTTGACCCCGGATAGAAGTTTTGATGATTTTGTTAGGTTCGGATGGTGATTTTAGACTTAGGCATATTTCCAAAATTAAATTTAGATATTTTTAGAAGGTTTCAGCACTATTCGGCAAAAGTTAGAAATTTGAAGGTTTGAAATATTGACTTTGATGATATCGATTTTGAATTATTGTTCCAGGAGTTGGAATGGGTTATTTATGTCATTTGGAACTTGTGTGCAAAATTTGAGGTCATTCTGAGTTGATTTGATGTGGTTCGGCACGAGTTTTGGAAGTTGAAAGTACAAAAGTTCATTTAGTTTGATTTGAGGTGCGATTTGTGGTTTTGATATTTTTGTATTATTTGAGGCCTCAAATAGGTCCGTGTTATATTTTGGTACTTGTTGGTATGTTCAGATGGGGTCTCAAGGGGCTTGGGTGTGTTTCAAATTGATTTCAGACCATTGTTCTCCATGTTTATGTTATTGGTTACTGTTGTTACTAGTATCCTTTGTGATTGAGAAGACACAAACGCGATCGCGTATGGTTAAGTCTGGAGTTGGAAATTTTCTGCTTTGCGTCTACGAGAGATAGGACACGTGCGCTTAAGTTGTGGGGACTAGAGCATCGCGTTCGCGCAAGAAGAACTGCGGTCGCATAGTGTTTAGTTGGGAAGCTGGGAGCTGGTGAATTCTCCTTTGCGTTCGCGTAGTATTGGTCGGGTTCGCGTGACTAAGCTCGCGAACACGTAGAGTGTCTCAGGGCAATGCGATTCTTCTTCTTCACGATCACGATTGGATTTTCGCGATCGCTGTGCATATATTTGAGAAATGATTATAAGTACTCTATTTCGGGGGCCCTTGAGTTATTTTATCATATTTTGAGTTATGGAGCTTGGATTTGGGCAATTTTGGAGGGTATTTTTACCACATGGATTGGATTTCAAGCCGTTCGGAGATTGATAAGCGCGAGATGGAATTTCTAGAGTGTTGTTTTGCTTGCTCGGTATTTGTTTTGGCTTGTTTGAGGTAAATATCCTATCTAAACTTGGCTGAGGCACTAGTTGTCAGCATTATTTGTGATAGCTACGTGCTATGGGTGCGCATATTTGTGGGGTTTGAGCCCATGTGCGATCACGGGGTATTTATCCATGATCGGGGTAGTTCTTAGGCTATGATATGCCTAGAATTGACTATTAAGATTTAATATATAATGTTTCTCATATTTGTAACATTATTGTGAACTATTTGAGCCATTTTTGAGGTTATGAAGAGGCTAATTCCCTGAATAAACTTGGTAATTGCTATTTGTCACGACCCACAATCCACCTAGTCGTGATGGTACCTAACCCAACCCGTCAGGTAAGCCAATAAGCAACTAACCAATTTAAATGAGATTTATTAAGAAAATAAATGCAAATACAACTGATTTTATGCAAGAATTTCTCAAGGACTGGTAGTATAAATCATGAGATTTTAAGAAAAGAATTTACAAAGCTGGTATGAAATAAATACATCATCTGTCTGAAATGTACATAAATAGATTTTTATAAATTTAAGGTTATCATGAACAAGAAGCAACTATAACGGAATGCAGGTACATCTTCAAATCCAGCTCCAGTCGATCACATCAACATCAGCATCTGACATTTGCACGCAAGGTGCAGAAGTGTAGTATGAGTACAACCGACCATATGTACTCAATAAGTAACAAACCTAACTTTAGGTTGAAAGTAGTGACTAGTTGGGACAAGGGTCAGAGTCTAACTTCAATAACCAACAACAATTCATAACAATATAGTAAAGATGGTGAAGGAAATAACTCAATAAATAAATGATCATCTCTTATAAAATTCCGAAAAATAAATGCTTCTCTTCAAGTATACAGTAAAACTCAAATTCTTTGCCGAAATCACCAAAATATGAGTAGGTTCATAAAATTATGATTTTTCCCAAAACTTTTCAACAATACTTAAAATGTTTCATTTTTTAGATAGCATGAGGAAAGTACATTTCTATGCCTACATGTCACTATGCAGGTGAAATCATGAATGATGCAATGTCATACAACATGAGAAAAAATGCATCTCTATGCTTGTATGTCAAGTGTGCATGTCAAATGCAATGTATCTCAGAGATGAACTAGTCTACTCACATTCTCAGAGTACTCAATCTCACTGTCTCACACTTTTCACTCATCATGCTCAATCACTCAGTATTGTATATGGACAATCTAACCCGGGGAAGATCCATCCCGAAATATATACATCAACTGACCATCAGTCACTCAGTACTGGGTAGGGCCGATCCAGCCCGTGGGGAAGATCCATCCCCAGGTATAAAAGATTCGGACAAGATCCATGTCCATGAAAGATCCATCCCTCAATATAAATTAATTGCGCTCACTAAGGGTGTGTGCAGACTCCGGAAGGGCTCCTTCAGCCCAACCGCCATAATAAGCCAGATCCATGCATAAATCAATATAACATGTTGTGGCGTACCGCCCGATCCCATAATATCACTCATAATCAGTCCCTTGGCTTCACTCATTCATCAATATCTCCAGTCTTTCGGGCTCACAATACCATGAAACTTGCACAAACATGAAGATATGATGTGTCATTATATAGCTACAGGGACTAAGATACGATATAAAATGAATGAACATGACTGAGTATGACATTGCAATGAAAGCAAATTATTCAACAGCAGGAATGACCTCACTGGGTCCCAGCAGAATAAGCATGTATCCTAGACATGATTTCTAAGAT
Source organism: Nicotiana otophora (assembly GCA_000715115.1). Taxonomy (NCBI): domain Eukaryota; kingdom Viridiplantae; phylum Streptophyta; class Magnoliopsida; order Solanales; family Solanaceae; genus Nicotiana; species Nicotiana otophora. The sequence continues at coordinate 18,630 of AWOL01S0007351.1, read as the reverse complement.
GGATCACAACTCAGCAACTCTAGTACGTAGAGATTTCATGGTTACATATAAGATCAGGTAACCACACAGTACCACAGAAATAACAGAGTCACAATTCACACGGTGCACGCCCATACGCCTGTCATCTAGAAGGTGCGTGTAAGGACCCGTAAAAAACAAAAAACAAATTTAACCAAAAACTCAGGGTTTCGTGGTGCCATGCTAGATTCCTGCATTATTATAGTAGAAATTCTTTGTAGTTCGGACCTTTTGGATTGAACAGTACCCCACGGATTTAGAGGAAAATGTTTCGCAAAAGGACGCATTTCTGTGGCCCATTATGCGGCCGCATAATCACTCTGCGGACCGCATAATGGCCGCAGAGTGAAGCAGTGCGTTGGCCAATTTGAGGTCAGCTTTGCGGTCGATTATGCGACCACATAACCACTATGCAGACCACATATCGATCACATAATCGCTCTTGGGTTTCTGCGGAGGGAGTTCTGCGGTGCATTATGCGACCGCAGAATGAGTATGCAGACCGCATACTGGTCGCATACCTGGGCCGTAAGTTCAGGCCCCTGAGGGCCATTTCTGCGGTCACTTTGCGGACCGCATAACCGTTATGCGGTCGCATATGCGACCGCAGACCTGTGTCGGGGCACCCATTTTCTTAATTTAAAACCCGACCCCCATTCCGTTAAAACACCCCCTTTAGTCTATTTTGAGCTCATTTTCTGATACTATAGAGTGAGAGAGGGAGCCTTAGAGTGAGAAAGTAATCCTCATCAATTATTCTTCAATTCTTGCTTGAAACTTTGAAGATTATCAAGGAAAGCAATCTAGGCCTCCATCCTAGAGGTAAGAATCTATACCCTAGCCTAAATATTTTAAACTTATACTGAAAATGAGTAATTAATAAGATGGTCCATGGGTATAAGGGTTGTTTATCTTGCATGTGTGTGTGGTAAAAGAGTGTGGAAAAGTGAACTAGAACCATAAACGTTTTCCTAGTTTTGGGTTCAAATTGTATATTGTTAAAATAGATTGAGGTTGCTAAGGGTTCCGGATAATTGTAGAGTCTAAAGAAGCGCAATTGAGGTATGTATGGCTAACTCTCTTCTTCTTAGAATCGAACTCTTGGTGTCCGAATAATTGGTGTAAGTTCCAACTTGATTATACTAGAATTGTTTGCCTTAGTGTGTTTGATTGAAAGATTCGCGTTCCCTAATTATTTTAGATGGTTACCATGCCATCATGCTATTTGAGAACGTAATTATGATTTTCCAAGCTCCTTCCCTTATGTGTGAAATGCCTTATGTGATGGTATTTATCGACATGAATGATGATGTTATTTGAACAAATAAAAAGGGAAAGACTTGAATTGTAAAATGTGCCCAAGTGCCAAGAACTACTTAATAAATGAAGTTGTTTGTGCCATGTAATGAAGAAGGGAAAGAAATGTGAATTGAGTGGACAGTTGAAAGAGGTTATGTCTCAAGTGAGATGGCTTAGCCGATCGGGCCGAGATCGGATGCCATGATGTACACGTGATGGCATTTGTATTGGGATTATTGAATTACACTGTAGATATGGATATGTCTCACTTGAGATGGCTTAGTCGGTCGGGCCGAGATCGGACTCCGTGTAACAACACGGTGGCATTGTGAGTTGTGGCTTTGGCACTAAAGATTATTAATCTAAAAAGATGGAAATATTGATATGTCTCTTTGTATTTCTATGAAGTACTTATTGATTATTATGCCTGCCTTCTATTTGTTTCACTGTTCATTCTACTAAGATTGGTGTTTGCTTTACATACTAGTACTATTCGACAGTACTAAAGTCCCCTTTTGCCGGGGGCGCTACATCTTTGAATGGATGTAGATGGTTCCATCGCAGATAGTGCCGATTGCAGATAGTAGTGCTCTCTTTCTCTCCTTACAACAGTCTTGGTGACCCCCATTTCTCCCAGGGGTCATGTATTCCTTCATTTGTATAAGTTTTCATATTTTGAGGTGTAGTTGGGGCATTATTTCCGGCATTGTCATATTGCTCTTTTGTATCCTTAGAGGCTCCATAGACGTTTATGTGGGTCGTGTATGTATGTTGGGGTGGCGTTGGATCGAGTTGTATTTTGGAAACTCAACTATGGCATAATGTATATGAGGAAAATGAACTAGCAATGTTTATATAACTGATCTCTCCCGGGTTTTACGAATGGTGATGCGATCCCCTTTTAGATTATGAATGAGTCGCGTAGGAAAGGTTTAATAGGCTTGCTCGACCGAGTTCACTCGGTTGAGCGCCGGTCGCGCTCCCCGAGGTTGGGCATGACAGTGCGTTACCTTAACACCAAACACATAACACGTAATTCGGGGTTTCATACCCTCTGCACCAAGTTTAGAAGTGTTACTTACCTCGAACAAGATAAATCCAATACCGAGCAAGCCAAGCGATGCTCCAAAAATGCCTTCTCGCGTGTACCGACCTCCAAACGGCTCGAAACTAGCCAAAAGCAACTCAAATACATCAATAAATGCCTAAGGAAAAATTCCAAATGATAAAGGTCGAATCTTTAATCAAAAGCCCAAAATCGACCCAAAAGCCCAATCCGGGCCCGCACCTAGGAACCCGAAAAAACTCACAAAAACCAACAACTCATTCAGTTAGGAGTCCAACCATACTAGTTTCGCTCAAATCCGACTCCGAATCGACATTCAAAACTCAAAAATTCGCTTTATGGAGTTTTAGGCAAAAAAAAAACCCCAATTTCTCTTTAAAATTCATCAACCAATTGTCAAAAATGAAGATGGATTTATGAAATAAAATCAAAACCGAGTGTAGAATACTTACCCCAATCCTTGTGATGAATATTTCTTCAAACTTCACCTCAATCCGAGTCCCACATCTCAAATATATGATAAAAGAACCAAAACCTTGATTTATAGCATTCTTCGAGCATTTACACTGTTGCGAACATATTAGCCGCTTCTGCGTAGTTGCTTTTGCGGGACCAGCTGAGAAATGGCTCTCTACACCTGCGGAACCTCGCCCTCTCCTGCGATATCATAGGTGCGATAACAAACGTACATTTGGGCAGACGTCCGCTCTTACGCCCCATCCATCACTTCTGCGATAACACAGATGCGGCGCAAAACTTCGCATCTGCGATGCTTCCAAACATAGCCCTTGCCGCTCCAGCGATCACCTTTCCGCTTCTGCGGGTCGCGCTCCTGTGCACCTTGATCCGCATTTGCCGTCACGCAGGTACGCCCAAGTACCCGCACTTGCGATCCTCATGCCCAGGTCCCTCTTCACGCTTATGAGATGACACTGCCGCTTTTGCGGCTCCGCACCTGCGCACATGGCTCCGCAGGTGCGGTCACACCAGAACCTCTGCCAAACTAGATTTAGCCAAAATTTCCAAAATGCCCCGAACCTCATCCGAAACTCACCCGAACCCCTCAGCATCCCGCCTGAATACACCAACAAGTCCCACAATATAATACGTACCTAATCGAGGCCTCAAATCCCACATAACAACATCGAAACGATGAATCGCATCTCAATTCGAACTAGAATGAACTCTAAAGTTTCAACTTCCAAAACTCACGTCGAAACATATCAAATCAACTCGAAATGCACTCAAATTTTGCACACAAGTCCCAAATGACATAATGAAGATATTCTAATTCCCGAAACCACAATCTGAATCTGATACCATCGAAGTTAACTTCCGGTCAAACTTATGAACTTTCCAATTCTTCAATTTTCTAATTTTCGCCAATTAGTGTCGAATCCTTCTAGGAACATCCAAACGCAAATCCGGGCATACGCCCGAGTCCAAAATCACCATTCGGATCTAACGGAACCATCACAACCCCAATCCGAGTTCAAATAAAAAATAGTCAAACTTTGTCAACTCTTCCAACTTAAAGCTTCAACGATAAAATTCATTCTTTCAAATCGATTCTGAATAACCTGAAAACCAAAACCGACGATTCACATAAGTGATAATACATCATACGGAGCTACTCATGCCCGTAAACTACCGAGCGAAGTGCAAATTCTCAAAATGACCGGTCGGGTCATTACACTATTTCTGTGATAAAATTGCTGATTTGAGCTATGATAACACACATTGCATATGTCTACACTTAAGCATATTATTATACTAGCCCAGGAGCATGAAATCTGATATTTATTCAACATATACATGTGTTCTTGTATACTTACTTTTGGTTGATATGATTTTTACTGGATGCATATGACTGCATTGGGCGGATGGCGTTGTTATGCTTGTTACCATGACGGATTATGATATTGTGCTTGTGACCACGCCGGGTAGATTGTGATATTAGCACGTGAGTTGTCCGTGCAACATGTGAGTTATCTGTTCATATTGATATTATTAGCATGTGAGTTGCCGTGCGGATCTAGATATTGATATTATAGCACGTGAGTTGTCCATAGAACACGTGAGTTGTCCATGCAACACGTGAGTTGTCTGTGCGATTGATATTATTAGCACGCGAGTTATCCGTACAGCTTGTGGATAAGGATCCATCCCCCTAGGTTCACCCTCTCGTGTTGCTCTCTTGATGGTGTATACGTGGATTGTGAGAAAACGACGGGTTTCTAGTTAATGTGAGCTCTAAGAGAGCTAGTTATTGTTATTCGGATCGTGTTGCATGCTGCAACATGCTTTATTGGCTTATTGTTATTTGGATCGGGTTGCGCGACGCAATCGACAGATATTTGGTTATTGCATTTCATCTTTACTTGCAGTTTCCTTGACTGTTTACCTGATTTACTTGTATATCTCCCTTATATGCTGGACTGTTGACTAACTAGAATATTTTAAAATAAAGAATACTGAGAATCAAGGTGGTTTTACCTGTGTTTTCTTGATTTGATCATATATCTATTCTATACCTGCTATATTTAAGAACTTGTACGTGTGACTAGTGTTGATACCCGATTTTTTCCTCATATTTTTTATATATATATATATATATATATATATATATATATATACCTTCAAAATAGCGCATATGCATCATCATTTGATTTACAAGCATAAACAAGTATTTTCATAATTTTCTATGATTTTTAAAGACTTTAAACCAATTTATTTCTGTATTTTTATTGTATAAATATCCAATAATTATCCTCCAAATTATTTTATGATTATTTAATCATCTAAACTTCTCATTTACACCAATATGAGGTTTAAATATTTTTAGGGCATTTCTTATAATTACATTTGTATTTTTCTACGGCCAAATTGCTCATTTTGCAATAATAGCCCATATGCATGTATAATTACGTTATTTATGCAAAAAATAAATTTTTATATTTTTATAATATTAAATAATTATTTTTAATTATTTTCATGTAAAAATAATAATTTTAATATTTATTAATTACTTTTATAAATTATTTATTTAGTAAACATTGGATATATAAAATCTAGCCCTAAATTACTTTTAATTTCGAAACTAACTACCCAATCCCAGCCCAATAACCCTTGAGCCCAAACCAATTAACCCAACCCCATACCCGGTCACAATTCGTTTCACTAACCCGATCTAGAACCCCCGACTAAACGTGGCCGTTGATCTCTGAGATCAACGACCCATATTACACCCGCCCTTTTAAATTATACCCGAATCTCCCTAAACCCTAAACCATTCGTCCCTTCTCCCGCCGCCCTCAAACTCTCTCAAACTACCCTTCTC
>AWOL01S0007350.1:25956-122857 GCA_000715115.1 Nicotiana otophora | reverse complement strand
AGCGGTTAAAATATGGGTAAAGTAACATCAACACATATCGAAATATGCCAAACATCAATCATCCAATTTATTACTGCTACTGTCACTATCTATGGCAAATAGGTTTCAATTTCTCTTTGTTTATTATTTTCAGAACTATTTGTTCAGAGTTCAACTGCAGATTACATCTTCTTACGTTATACCAAATTAAAATATTAACTAAAACAATGATAGATAAGACCAAAGGATCAGAAGACAATAATACTACGGAATAATTAAATGATAAATTATTTAATAATGTATTAAATTAAATTATGAAAAACTTCTTCGTATACTATATTTCTAGCTTCATTTGTTATTTGTCCATCATCATCATAAAGTAAAATCTTTAACCATTTTTTACTTGTCACCCGTGAAAGAGCAACATACAACTGTTCATGTATAAACATTGATTTCTTCAGAAATAGCCTCACATGAGACACTGACTGACCTTAACTTTTATTAATTGTCATGGAAAAGACCACCACAATTGTAAATTATCATCGTTAGAACTTAAAAGGTATTCTCGCATCAGATGGAGTCAACGTCATTATTGGAATAAGAACTTTTTCTCCAGCCATATTACTTGATAAAACCTTGGCTTCAATAATCCGATTTTCAAGTCTTGTGATGATCAACCTTGTACCGTTGCATAATCTCGATGACTAATCTATATTTCTCAGTAACGTCACAGGAACACCAACCTTTAGAGTAATAGAGTGATTTAGAAATCCAGAACATTTAATATTGTTTAGGAATTCTGTTGTATGTACGTGGTCCAAAGCTGTAAAAGCATAATCAGACATACAAAATGTATCATAACTCAAATGTATCAGGAAAGTGATTGAGTGAAATCATATATTCATTGATAGATTCCACCATGTCAAGAGTCAGAGCATAAATTGCTCTTTGCTGGAGGTACTCTATGTCATTGGAATGGTTAAAGAAATCAGGATAAGTACTTTCTACAATTGCAGATATTGGATCATCACAGTTATGTATGAGAAGATCATCGGGGATTCAGACCTTTTCAATGCCATCATCAGAACTTCTAATTCTTCCGTCACCAATTGCCAAAATGCAATCTGAAAATTCTTTTAACTTATCTAAATATGGCCCTAACTGATTTCCTTGCAATCTCATATTCTTTATTTCACAGTGGGGCCATAAATATGAAGAGTTTAGAGTAGCATTAATAATATCTTGCTGAATACCTTTTGTAATAACAGGCAAATTTATTTGAAGTCACCTCCAAGAACAACTGTTTTACCTCCAAATGGTCGATCTAGACTGGATGTGTCTTTAAATCTAAGAATATATCTAATAGTTTGATCAAGAGCTTCAAAACAGTATGTATGCATCATCGATGCCTCATTCCCAATAATCAACTTTGCCTTGACGATCAATTTTTCTAGAGGACTACCTTGCTTTATATTGCATGTTGAATCTTCAATTGGATTGAGAGGAATTGCAAATCTCAAATGCGTCGTTCGACCTCCCAGTAACAAAAGAGATACAATCCTACTTGATGCAACAGTTAACATAATATCTCCTCGAGATCATATAACTGAAGATAGAGTCTTCCAAATAAATGTCTTACCAGTCCCTCCATAACCATATAAAAAGAACAATCCACCTTTGGCTTCATCCATTCCACTGCTGCCATAATTTTCTCATAATCTGACTTTTGTTCGGCCGTCAAATTCATTAATAATTGTTGATGTTCCTCTAACATTGAGCGTCTATTATAACGCAATTCATCATGGATTAATCGATTGCTAAAGGCACCTTCTCCCTCACTATAAAGAGGTATTGGCATTGTTGGAAAATCCTGAAAACTTCTTCCGCAACTTTCCAACTTTTGTAAGCAACGATTTTGCAATTCATCATCTGTTAGCTTCGCCTCTGAAAAAATATAAATATTACAGAACTTGAATAGCTATAATATATAAAAGATATTATATGATTATATAAAAAAAATACAAGTTAATTAATTTTTACTCAAGTTATAGTTAGTTGTAGTTATGGTTTAGACTTATGAATGTTATATTCTATACCAATAACATTCAGTTAGTTGTATAGTTAAAAACATATTATCTAATTTAACCGATATGAATTAAGACAATTTTTAACATTTCTCTTTTCTGCAAATGATTTAAAGCATGTGTATGTACGTTAGATTAAGGAAAACTTAAACCACATAAATTCTATACTCCAAAGAAAAAGACAATATTAACAATCATAATTAAACTGAAATGTGTAAACAATTTCACGTCATTAGTCATTGTACTATAATTAAGTCTAAATGCAATTCCAGTAACTCATGCCATTAGTCTTTGTACTATAAGTGCAAGCATTCCTTTTTAATTCATGCAGGTGGATGAAATTTTTGTGCATTATGTGCATGGTGGGAACTGACAAACACATTGTCTAGACGAAAATAATGTTTCCTCTTTATAAGTATATATTTTAATTATCTACGGCTGAATAATCCATTTATATCCTCATATGCACACTGAAATTATGTAAAAATCATAACTGAAAATTTAAGTTTGGACATACCTGGACTAGTCAATAAGACTCTTTATTTATGTAGGATATCTTCTGATAATAATTGCCATGTTGCTTGCCAAACATTTTCTGATCATGACATCGAATTCGATAACAACAACATAGAAAATAATTGCCTAAGATACGATGGTATACCCCAGCTACTTATCTCCTTTATGTAATCTACATATTCTTTGTCATCATCAACTAAATCAAGTACATAACATGCTTCTCTAAATGTAAGATGATCATGATTGTTGATTGTTTTAAGATCTTCATAATATTTTGGACTTTTAATGACATTCAACAACAATTTGAGGTAGTATAACTCGCCAGTTCCAGGCGGAACAAAGAAAATCCTTTCAATTGAACATGCAGAAGTACTTCTTTTCTCCCATATTTTCAACTTCAGTTTCCACACAAGCTTAAGGAAAAATTATGTATAAGTTAATTCTCTTGCTTCAGAAGAAGTTTTATTTGTCTCAAACCAACTTAAAAATATCGATTCCCCTACAGTGAGTCTACTGGCAACATCATCAATTGGATCATCATCAGAGAATATGACATGTTGTTCATTTGAAAGATGAAATGATAGTCTTTCTACTGAAGGTTATTTATAGTGAGATAGAAAACTTGAATATTCTCCAAGCAGCTTCACAAAGTGATATGTATCGACAATCATAGAACATATTAATTTTATCAACAACTGATGAACCCTCCTCTTGCACACTTCTAGAAAAAGCAGCAGTAGCACGATTATTTCCTTTGTTAACATATTTAAATAAGTATTTAATTGATCTCGATTGATTGTACCACTCCACATTGATGTGAGCACCATATTTCAATAATAAGAAACGATTGTGCGGCACCACATACCTATTGTCCAAGTCAATACCATCCTTCTTTATAGTTCTTCCATTATCACTTCTCCTATAAAATAGGATAGCCATCTTCATCAATTATGGTTAATTTAATAAACTTTATTGGAAAGTGCTTTGTACATCTCCCATTCTGCATGCAAGGAGAAGATTTTCCGGCAGAACCACATAGGCCGTGCATCATGAAACTTTTCATGGCCTTATAATAATGAGGATCAACTGCTTTATCTAATATTTCTGCTGTTATTATTTTATCAATATCACCAGCATTTGGATATTTGTTATGCTCCTGAAGAAAGAGAAATATATGAGCATGAGGTAACTCTCACTTTTGGAGCTCAATTGTATAAATTACTGCACGAAGAAGCAAACTGTTGCTTGATAATTTTCCCCCATCTTCATCAACCTCTACAATGGTTGCTCTATCCTCGTCTCTAGTTCTCTTGGCATGGGTCTTTTTAGGAGAGATCATCTCATTATCAGCCATAGAATCCTACAAAAGCAAAACAGTTAAGGTTGACACAATCAAAAGTAGAAAATCAATTACCATTGTCAATGTATGATGAGATGCTCTTTAATGAAACTATAAATTAACCACCTTGTCTCTCGTATCTCCACTTGTGACTTGTTCATTATTAAAATCTGGATCCTAAATTGATATCATAGTTGAAAGGTTAACTCAATAATAATAAATTTTAGCATTGAATTCACAATTCAATATATATTATGAAGAATTTGAGTAAAGATCACATATAGTAAAGGTATCTTCTGAAGACGTACTATATTTTTGTATAAGGTCCTCATTATCGCTGATCATAACGGCAGTATAAACTTCATCATTCTCCTCAGTGTTGGAAGGTTTAACAGTCACTTTAAACATGAATTTTTTATCCAAAATAGCATCAATCTCCAATGGATGAGAACACTCATAAGCAGCATCAGAAGTCTAAACCAATATATTAGTATTAGAAGTGCTAAAAAATATGAAACAATGGAAATAAAATAACATACCTTTACTAAACCTTCTTTCAAGGTATCAACAGACTTTCCTATGAGTTTTGTTGCCTCACGATCACAAAGCAACAAAGAAATAGAGCCAGTGCCATCAATTACTCAAACTTGAAGCTTGTATCTGAAAGCCTTTTTAAGTTAAAAACTTCTTTTAGCTTAAATTTATGTTCTAATAATCTTTAATTAAGTAGAGACTATGGTCAAACCTTTTCAGAGCAGAATGATCAACACGTTCACATTTCTTCTAGTAAAACTTATTTCCAATTTTATCAACTTTCTTCGATCATTTTTTGCACCCTGCATATGATCATCCCCTTTCGAGTTCTAGATTTATCATAGTAGCAACAATCCAGATTTGCCCTTCCTGTAAAAAAAGGAATCCAGCACGTATATTACGTATAACTAACACATTCATGTGGTAGTATATCTGGTTATAATTATCATGTGAAATTTATTGCCAACTGATCCAGTTGTGGATATTTATAGTTGTATGTCTGTCAGGTTTATAAGATGACAAATTTATATTTGTTAGTCATGGTTTATCTAAAGAACATTTTACTTACCTACAAGCAATCAATTAATTCTCCAATACTTTTAACTTCTACAATTCCAGTAGCCAGTTCTTCAGAAATAGAATAACTACATTGAGAAATTGTTTGACTAATACTCTCAGAGTTAACTTCACGCCCACTTCTAATATGCATTTATTCAAGTTTGTATTAGTTCTAAATATGCTAAAAAACATTATGTAGTACCTATATAAATTTAATATTGTATATAAAAAACCTGGATATGAATTCAGCAACTTGTGAAAGATCAGGATTAATCCAAAGCTTTGAGGAATGCCAAGTATTACGTACAGAATATTTGTCTACATATAAAATTAACTTCATTTTAAAAACACACACACAAATAGAAGTTAAATTCAAATATTACAATCTGAATACCTTAAAATTTGTGAGCTTTTATTAGCTGCATAACCACTATGACAGGTTGATTAGGTGATCCATCCAAGTGGGGCAAGATTTCATCTACAATTCCCCCAAAATATTGCTGAAATATTGTTCCTCCTATATGTAAAACACATATTAATAATGAGAAAATAATAGTAATGGAATCTATAACTAATTCAATTCATAGTTGCAGTCGTACTCATGATCCTCAAGCTCCAAGTTCATAAAGGTACTTGTTTTACCACCTTGATTGTATGATTCTACGTTGCCATGACTAATATCTTCTCCTATGACATCTGCCACGTTTAAATAAATCGTTACGAATAAGTTGATAAAATATTCAACAAAAAAATAACGAAAGATAAAACAATTACCGAATAGTTCATTCTCATAAACCTCAAGTTGATTTGTGAGATTCTAATAAGGTCTAAAGTTGAAGATATTCAAACTAAACTATGGATCATTAATTTTATCCACACTCGCCCTATAAAAAAAACGCCAGTTTTAATTTATACTTGTTGGTTTTAATTTTCATATTATTTGGTCCGACCACAAAGTTCTTCATAACATTCAATCCCATTTCATGTATTTTGTTTTGAAAATACGCATAACCGATCTTCCAATAGTTGCATGAATTCGATCTCCCTAAAACAAAAATTTTGAAAAGAAATTTAAGTTATTAAGGAGCATAACTTGAAGAAAATACATCACAACTCGAAAGACAGGAAAAAATAATAGCAGGTAAAAGAGTATGCACCTTTTCATCTTGAATAATTAATTCAATTGAGTTAAGATTTTCTGATTTCTCGCGGTCTGGAACGTGCCATAATCTAACAACACGAACCTTCAAATTCTAACTCATTTTGGATATTGATATTTTGCTAATACAGTTATAGTTTGGAGTCATATTTTGCAGTATGTCAAATTGAATAAATAACAATTTGTTTGTGCGGAAGCTAAACCCTAAGCAATGTAGAGAAGCCAAACCTAAGCAAAAGTTGTTGAAATAAAGATTTCTAAGGAAAGACTATAAAAGGAGTCGGAACCTTAGTTATTTGAAAACTTAATTTTTATAAAAGGTATGTGTAAATGTCAAAATGAATATTTTGATTGTTTTCTTGTAAAAAAAGATACCCACATTAATGTATATTGTACACAAATAAGGTCAGATACAAAGCCCGTATTAAATAAAAAATTATTATTTCAACTTAAAATCAATGTGTAAGATACAAAACGAAAATTTAATTGATTCTTTCTCAAAAAAGGATACCAAGCATAACTGAATTATACACAAAAATTTAATTAAAGATACCTACAGTAATGTATACTGTACCCAAATAAGGCAGATACAAAGCTTGATCAATTAAATAAAGAATTATTATTTCAACTTAAAATCAATATGTAAGATACAAAAAGAAAATTTAATTGATTCTTTCTCAAAAAAGGATTCCTACCAGTATTGTATATTGTACCCAAATAAGCCAGATACAAAGCTTGATCAATTAAAGAATGCTTCATCAATCTTTAATTGATTAGTCAACAGACGTCCCTACCATAATTATACAAAAAAGGTTAACTAAATTATACTATTTTATGTTATTTATTTTCCAAATTAAAATCTATATTTAATGATATAATATAGATTCTCAACAAACGTCAAATATATTTTCTATCATAATTAAAAAATAATTCTTATTGAACTACTACTTCCATTAATTATGTTTGCATTTATAATTCAAATTATTAGTGTTGTTTTAAAATTGTCAAGTGACTTCTTTTTAACTTGCAACTTGACTTAACCACATGATTCACTACCCATCTTTTAATATAATATAGAAGATTGTTTGTTTCATCAGCTCAACAAAATCGCGATTACTTTTGTTATAACTATATCAGCTAGCACATGTAATAATTCGGCCCCATAGGTAACTTATGTGCTCTATATAGCACCTCCATTTGTAATGACCTAGATTAAGTCATAATATTATTCCTTTCATGTTTTAACCAAAAAAAAAAAGAAGAGATTTTTATATGCCCAATCCTTTATTTAATATTATTTTTCATTAATAATATTATTCTTCATTTATTCCATTAATGGCAATTTCTTTTACAATTCTAGCATACTTTAAATATTTTAACTGACCCTCAAATTAATGAGTCAGTTTTATCCTAATAATATTGATATCCTTTCTCTCTCATCATTATTGTAAAACTTTCTAATTTTAACTCCTTTGTAATGGCAACCCCCCCTCCCTTTGTGGTTGCCACCTACCATCTCCATTCTTACATATCAGAAATAAATTTAAATATTTTTGCTTATTTTTATACAAGTAATTTATATATATATATATATATATATATATTACGTATAAATTGTTCATAATGTATATGCGACAAGTACACCTTATATATTTTCAACTAAAATATGCATACATTTTTTGTTTATATCTTGTATATTAATAATGTGCTTAGCTGGAAAAGATTTTATGGGATGTTCATGGTATGTTTAAGATATAAAATATTTATGCTAGAAATATACCATAAATATGGAAATCTTCAAGAAAAAACCTATGCATATATCTAGTATATTTGTAGAATATTTACGGTATAAAACTTAATTACTCTAAATATACACTCTATATATTTAATATATTTATGTAAAATTTACAATGTCAAAATTAATATACTTGTTATATATCATTAAGATTTAAATATACAAACATGAAAGAAATCATAAACCAAAAATTATAAAATTAGTCAAATACATGTTAAATAATATATATATTATCTAAAAAGATAAAAAGGAATGGAATCGATAGGGATGGGGATTAAGGAAGTTTAGGAGATAAATAAGGGACAAATCCTTATGTTACAAAGGTGCGAGATCTTAGGCATATTGTTGGGGTTTCGATTTTGGTGAGGTTATGCTATAGAAAAAATATTTTTGTTGCTACTATTGATATATTGAGTTTGCTGCTACCAAGATGTATTATGTTTTTTAATATTGTTTAGTTATGTAAAGAGCCCAAAAAAAAAACATATTTCACGAGCTAAGCCCATTGTAAGATGTTGGTCTTTGTTTGAAGAGGCCCTTTTCCTACGAAACATCGAGAATTCCAAATGAACGAAGACATTCTTGTTTTTGGTAGCCTCTTTGTCGTAAAGTAACGAAGAAACCATAAAAAAAACAAAAAAACAAAAGAGGATTACTAAGTGATGAGCACCCTAGAAAAAGGGATGAAAGAAAAGATAACGAGTTATTCAATTGCATTTAACTTCTGAAAAAGGACAGAAAAGCTGCAAGTCTGCAACCCCGTTTGAATAGTTACATGGACTAGATTATACATACTATAAGCTAAGTGTGCTAAAAATTTCCAGAAGACAAAGTTTTTTACCCCTTCAAATATTTCAGTGAAAAATAAAATTACATCAATATAATTCAAATAAACTAGCAATGGCAATAATAATAATAATAAGGGGTCGTTTGGTATGAATTATTAGGAAAAATAATATATTTATTAACTTTGGTATTATTGATTTCTCATTTGGTACAATAGTATTTTTTCACTTATGTATAAGTAATACGCACATGCATTAGTTATACACTTTATTCGGTACTATTCTTATATATAACAAACTATGACATTGGAAATATCATGACTTTTAATATATGGATAAGCATGTATGAGAATTTCAAAACCTTTTCCAAATCATTTTCAAAGAATATGGAGGATATTTTTATAAATAAATAATTTTAAAAAAAATTATGGAATGCATGTTATTTTTAGTATAGCAAACCAAACGATAAGAAATAATTATAGTATAACTAATTTCATCATAACTAATTCCAACATTACTCATTCATAACTAATTCCGGCATCACTCAGTATAATTCTTACACACGCTACCAAACGACCCACAACAACATTAACACAATAAAGACGTGTTTAGAACTAGGAGATTCTTAAAACAAAATAGTCGCGCAAAATTTCATAAAAAATAAAACTATTACCAAAAGGAAAAAAAACACATATCCAACAAAGAATGGTATCAGCCATTGGTAATTATAATATTTTCTTGTTTAGGCAAAAAGAATAAAATCCAGTAAAATTAAGCTTAACAAAAATCATTAAATCATTTTTACGAATTCCTCAAAATCGATCCTGCCATCGCCATCTTCATCAAAAGCCAAGATCATCTTTCTGCAATTTTCCAATTCTGCAGCTTGCTTTAATCCAAGAGCAAACAGCACTCTCTGTAATTCCCTTTCATCAATAAAACCATCTTTGTTCTGATCAAATACATCAAAAGCTTCTCCTAAATCCTGCATATTATTATATTCTTCTTCTTCTTCTTCTTCTTCTTCTTCTCCAAACAAGTCATATAAATTGTCTAAATCAAACCTCTCCTGTAGTTTTTCACCTTCAGGGTGGCAAAAAATTCCCAATTTAGCCATTATAATCTCTACCTCTTCTCTGCATAAGCTTCCATCAACTAACATAAAAGGGGTTGTTTTCTTGTTTTTTTCCAGGTGGTCTGATGGACCAACTTTGGTGGATCTTTTAGAATTTTGTGTTTGGGACAAAAAGTTGATAAATTTTCTTCCCCAATCAAAGATTATGTACAACAAGAAGAAACCAACTAATCCATGAATTAGCAAAGGCACAGGAACGGTAGTTAAAGGTAACTTCTTGAATGTAAAACGATTGAGATAGCTAGGAGCTGCCATTGGCTATATTGCCTAATGGAGCTTCTCTGTGATTGAGGATGGAGAAAATTATAAAATTTTCTCCTTTTCCTTGTTGTATAAGGGTTATGTTAAGGCATGCAGATTGAAAAAAACAGAGGAAAGAGATGGTCTTTTTTGTTTAGGTTTTGCGAGAAGAGCGGAGAGGAATGGTAGGGAATAATGCTTATGTGTACGTATATATAACGGAAGGTTTTTTTTGTTTTTGCTTTATTATTCCGAAAACCTAAGTCACCATTGATTAGAAAGTTGATGAATTTTGCAGTTTTAGTCCCTTAATATCAATAAATAGTTAAACACGTTTAACTTTCGATTTATGAGAATGTGTAGTTTGATTCTTCCGCTTTTGAATTTTTACGAGTTTAATGAATTATTTTAATTATTATATTATTTAATTATTCATGTGTTATGTTACGTCATATTTAAGAATAATATGGTAATATAATTTTAATTTAGCATAATTCTTATACTCTTTCTGTTTCAATTTATTTGACACCATTTGAGTAGGCACAAAGTCTAAGAAAGAAAGAAGATTTTTAAAATATATATGGTCTTAAACATATTATAATATTATAACATCTGTATAGCTATAAGACTTTTCAAAACTTATAGTCTTAAACATTTGATAATATTTGTCTGATTATAAAAAAATTTCACTAAAGAAATAATGCTATTATGTTTAAAACGGAAATAGTGTCAACAACGTGAAACAAAGAATATAACACATTTTAATAAATTTAAAACTTAACTGTACCATATAAGGATTAAAATTAAAATTGATCAATAATTTGAGTGACGAATAGTGTTATTATCCCTCATTTGAATGAAAGTTGAAAAGGGAGGATTGAGGAATGTGCTTGTCGGGTTCCGTTGATTTCAGTCATGGGTTAGAACTTAGAATAATATTAGGTTATTGCCCCATGTGTCAAAGAATGCGAAAGTCAGTGGGTATTCTTGTTGGAGTCGTTTGCCTTTGGCCTCTGGACGGGAATTTGGTGGCCTTCTTTTATTTTTTTGTCTTTTTATGATTTGATTTGACCGTTTTAATTAGTACTACTACTACTACCAGTATTTGACTATTTATGAGAAAAGAAGTAGAAGGAAGTTGCTCTGCTGATTGTGATAGTGCAGTTTCATGTCATCTTTTCTTCTTAATGCGTTGCTTTTTATGCAGTGAAGGGTGGATTGAAATGTCTTAATTAGTATTCTGCTGCATTTTCTATACTTCTGCTTAGAAAAAATGGGTATGGGTAATATAATAAATCTGGAATATGTGTTTTATTATTACTGATATGAGTAATATCTATACATAGATATATTATCACCTCAATTTATCATTTAAGATGATAATATAATGTGATTTGATATAAATAATGGTGTCGGAATTTTTTTTCCCCACACAATTTCTTAGTCCTTGACTTCAAAATTGAAACCTTTGGTACTTGAAACCCCTAATCAAGTTGGCATGAATTTCTAGTTTACTAAGTAGTTCAATGTGAAAAATCTGTCCGTAAAATTATACGCCATCTATTACACTTTATGTGACCCTTTTACTCTATAGGGGATGAATTTGACCTTTGTATTTCGAAAAATATTCACAAAACTAAACCGAAGAGAATATTTCTCAATACTTGGTAAGCAAGTACCACTTTTCAAAACCAAGAACAGAAATCGATACTTAAAATAAATTTCACGAACTTAATTTTGTTGAGAATCCGATTCCTTGTTCTTTTTTAAATAAATAAATATAAGTTACATATATTAAACTAAATTAAAATGTAATAAATAGCAATATTTTATAATTCATACTTAAAAGTATTTAAAGAATATTTGAAGACATATTTAATCAAATAGAAATTATTTTACTCTCTAAATGATATTAATCCGACAGAGTGGATTTCTTTTTTGTTTTTTGGAAGTAAAGGTGGGCTAATATTCTTCAGAAATTCAATGTTCCTTCAGCTACTTCAGATTGACGAACCACAAGTATGGACACACGCAGGTGTATATTGTCGATTCCGAGGTCCAATTTGGGCAGCTATTAAACTTTTTCTTTTGAAATCTTTCTTCTGCATTTTCATCTTCTCTGATTTAAGAAAGAATTGACAAGTTGCAGCTATTTACAACAAGAAATCAGAATCACTTAGTTTGTTATTATAATGGAGAAATGACATTTTCTTTCTGATCTCTTTTTTGCCCTTTTCCCTTTTTCCTTTTTATTTTGGAAGAAATGATCCTCCCCCCCACCTCTCCCCACCCCAAAACAAAATAAAAAAAAATAGAAACTGTTGTAACGGGTGGAGTATAATATTCCTTCAATTGATTTTTTGTGTTTGGCCAGAAAACTCGAATATTCTGACGCGAGGGTGGATTATTCATATACCATAGCTCTGAATCTTAGCATTATTTTACTGTATACAAGTTCCATTTTATAACAAGAGGGGTTGCTCTGATGGTAAGCAACCTCCACTTCCAACCAAGAGGTTGTGAGTTCGAGTCACCCCAAGAGCAAAGTGGGGAGTTCTTGGAGGGGAAGGATGCCGAGAGTCTATTGGAAACAGCCTCTCTACCTCATAGTAGGGGTAAGGTCTGCGTACACACTACCCTCCCCAGACCCCTTGTTATTATTGTTGTTGTATACAAGTTCCATTTGGTGTACCTCTTTGCAAATAACAAAAACTCTTCATCGCCAAGTCATGTGGTGGGATCGATAGGAGGGTACATCGAAAATTTTATTGACCGTCAAAGATTCTTATAACCATCTTAATATATATCTCTAAAAAAAAAAAGAAATACAAAGAGCTCTAGGTTTGGGTGCAATTTTCTTTGTCTACCATTTTACAGGAGCCGATAAGCAAGAAAGCATTGACCTGTTATCCTAATACTGTGAGCACCTAATTTTTATCCTACATAAAATTACTCCTAAAAAGCCCCCAAAATAGTTTTCTAATTAGCTTAGATTTTTGTAAGATTTTAAAGAATTTTTCTCTATTTGTTGTCTGCATTTTATTGCAGTTAGTTGCATTTTTTTGCCTAATTAGAAATATCTTAAATCACAAAATGTCAAAAATACTTTCATCTTTTATTCTTGTTGCATTCTAACATTTTAGTTGCATTTTAGGATTTAATCATATTTTTATATGCATAGTTTTAAATCATAAAAAATTACCGAAAAATATTTTATCTTTCATTTTGTGTGTTAATTGCATTTATGAATTAATCATGTGTTAGTTGCATTCATAAAATAAAAATCACAAAAAAAATAATATTACATTAGTCATTTTCTTTGCATGTTTTAATTTGATTAGCTTAAATTGATTCATAATTTTAATTAGTTGATAAGTGGTTTAGTAATGCAAAAGAGGAATAACTAAGAGTTCAATTAAGTTGGCTATTTTTGAAAAAGGAATTGAAAGAGAAACGGGAATTGTTTAGTGTAGCAACCCCTTTGGGAGGGTGCTACTTACGAAACAAATCTAATTTATTACTTATAACATTAAGAAAATATTAATTAAAAAAATATTCAGAATAATTTAGTAGCGGAAATAGGCCCATGCGATGAGGTCCAAAGTGCAATATTTTTATTTTTGAAAAAATACTATTCATAATTAATTAAAAAAAATAAAATACAATGTCAAAATATCAACATAAGGTGATATAACCTTTTTTTTTGAATAATCAATTCGTTAAAGCAACTTCCTAACAAAATTATACTTTCATTCAACATCACTGCAAGTATGTATTGTACGTAAATTTCAAACTATCGGGTATAAAAAGGAAAACTAGTTTTCTCCTTTGTACATATTTACAAGACAAAGTGTAAATTCAGCATATTGCAAGACTTGAGTTATTAACACACCCTAAAACAACAAAATAAGTTACAAGATTTTGGTCTTAAGATCCAACAAGCCTCCAAATAACATACATAAGTGTGACATATATATCATGTACATGTCCCAAAACTATACAAAAACATGGTGCATATGCAAATGTGATCTCCATAAGTGCTCCCAAAAAGACTATTTCATAAGGCCGTCTTCAAATTTTATCCCGTACATTACCTACGATAGAAAATAACTATCGCTAAGCATAGAGCTTAGTGGTGTATAAAATTTAGGTTTGGAGCCATTAACTTCTCCAATTCCCATTTTCAGTCATAGGTAGCTCAAATGAAACATAATTTAAAACAAGTGAAAAAATATATCAAAAGTATCAAATAACAACCCTTGAAGTGTTTCCAAATATCAATAACAATGTTCAAGATTCAAGAGTTGAAAAAGCATACACTATCAATCTAAGAGAGTTTGTCAAATATCCATTTTTCACCAAATGTGTACGTTACGCTATCACACTAAGCAAAATCAGATATCAAAATGGACTGAAGCCCCAAATCAAGTAGGGTCAAAATTCAATAGTCAAGAGAATCAAAAACCATATTAAAAATGACTTCCTAGTTCGTACTTAACACGAGCAAGTTACATAATTTAAGACGAACGCATTTCTCGAAGTAGCATTCCCATAAGTAGAGGATGAAACCCTTGCTTGTTTACAAATCCAAAGTCAAGATGGCAAAATATCCAAATCAAGAGGCATGCCAAGATGAGTAACAAAGTCACTACCACAAGAAGGACAAAGTCCCAACAAGAATGCAAAATGATCAAACAATCCGTACGAGTGAGCGATTTAGTAAGTATCTTGCAATACTTGATATAACACGAATACAATGCTATTAATTGAAGACAGGAAAAATAAAATATTAGGTTATTTCAAAATATTCCAGCAAGTAAAAAGAGTACAAAGTTTATACACAAACCTTGGTGTTTTACCATAAAACAGTTCAATCACAACTTGAGGACGTTCGAATCGTCTACGCTATAGGCAAACAAAATTCGTCCACTTCCTCAAATACTTCCCCTTAGATTTTACAAAGGTATATATAACTTAAATACATAATCAAATATCTATATAAGTTCAGTAATTTAACATGTCAAACTAAACATGATATTGGTGAAAATTACCCAAAATGTTTGAAACAGAAATTCTGGACAGTATCACTGTCTCGTATTGTGACTCAGATTTGAAGATAAAAAAAGACAAACTAAATTGCGTGATCTTCTTTACAGTTGTAGATATATGTCTTAGCATTTCAAAACATATTAAATCACCCCCATATCAATTTTATACAAAACGTTATGCTAAAATTATTAATAATAGTACAGGGAGGGTTTGTAAAATAGTAAATCTGGGCAACACTTGCCATGTACTTCATCACCTATTTTTGGGTAAATAAAAGATAAATCAGGCTTTGGTTCCTTCATAAGAGTTATAGATCTATGGAATAGCTTTCCATAAAGTCTTGGATCACTTAAAACAGATTTCTATATAAAAAGATATGAACAAAACAGTAATAGTTGTCTAGTGTACAAACGAGTTTAGTAACTTACCACAAAAGAGAGGAGCAACTTGAGTTTCACCAAGAACGAATTTTGCTGGTTGGTTTAGTAAAAATTTATGATGGTTTTCATGGAATTTTTCAGGTGATAAGAAGGAGAGAGAGATGGGGTTTTCTTTGGCATTAAGGACTGAAAATGAGATGAGGTTATGAAAAAATATGTCACAAAAGAAATATAAAAACTTTGGATAAATATGAAAAATATGGCTGCCCAACCTACTAAATATCTTTAGATAAATACAAAAAGGGTTGCAGCCCAAAACCTTAATTATATAATGTATTTAATAACAATTCATCAAAATAATATTAAGTGTTACACATAACAACATCATGGAACTTCTTTGTCAATATTAACACAACCTAAAGTAAGGAATTCTCATATATTGTAAATTTCACGTTTAGAAAGTGCGAAGTAAAATATCTCCTCATTATAAAGATGCTCAATCGAGAATACAACTATTAGTAAAAATTTGGGGTGTTACATTTAGCCTTGTCTTCGAATTTGTAATACTCCGTAAATTCTGCTTAGGTGTGGACGTGTTAAATGAGTAGTAATATAATATTTTAGACATGTGAAGTTCTATCGGGATGAGTATGAGTGAAAATAGTTGTTTTAGAATCAAGACGGAGAGTAAGGTGTATAAGATTCGATACAATCGACTAAGTTTCCGAAAGGTCTGCCTTCCAGCAGGATTTCGTGAAAATTTGTAAGGGATTTTGAAAAACGCAAAACACAAAAGTTGTATCCCTTTAAAATATCTTTCCAACGATATATTTTGAAGCCCGAACAGATCTCTGTGCAAAATGTTATATGCATTTTACTGGACAATGCGCAGTATGCGCGCCCCGGGTGCGCGCCCGGATGGTCCCGTGAGCGGCCGCGCACTTGTGGCTGTGTTACTGCCCTGCTGCACGTTCAGGTGCACGGGAGCGCACCTGGGGGTCATTGTAAAGTCCCTACTTCGTCCCCCACACCCCAAAACACAAAAACTTGCTCTAGAAAGGAAAGCTCTCAAAAACCTAAACTCCTCCAAGGTCCCTCCACCATCCAAGTGAGTTCTAATGGTAATTCTAAGTTAATTTTAATTCTTCAACGCCTTATTAATATGGGTAAACCCTTTAAATCATTAGATATTCGATTGAGACATCATTGTTGAGAAAAGAAACTCTATGACTCGTATTCAAGAGGATTGAACGTCAAAAAGGTAATATCTTCACTCTCTACTTGAATATAGTATTGGATTACTGATTATAGACTCTAATTCATGGGATACAAGTTGATGGGTTTGTGTAACTATACGGTCGGTCGTTTTGAGTATTACAACCCCGGTTTCCCATTTACTACTCAATTTATGATTTATAATTGTTTTATGACTTACCGGGTTAATTGGTTCGGGTTCGGTGAGGTTTTGGAATAAATTGGAACACTTAGTTCTAAGGTTTAAAGTTTAAGTTAAAATAGTGACTGAATATCGACTTATGTGTAAACGACTCCGGAATGAATTTTTGATGATTCCAATAGTTATGTATGGTGATTTTGGACTTAGAAGCGTGTCCGGAAAATTATTTGGAAGTCCGTAGCGGAATTTGGCTTGAAATGGCGAAAATTAAATTTTGGAAAAGTTTGATCGGGGAGTTAACTTTTTGGTATCGGGGTCGGAATCCAGTTCTGAAAATTTTTATAGCTCTGTTATGTCATTTATGACTTGTCTGCAAAATTTAAAGTCATTCCGGATTGATTTGATGTGTTTTAGCACAAGATATAGAATTTGAAAGTATAAAGTTCATAGATTTTGATCTGTGGTGCGATTCACCGTTTTGATGTTTGATGTGATTTGAGGTCTCGAGTAGGTCCGTGTTATGTTATGCAACTTGTTGGTATATTTGAACGGGATTTCGAGTGGCTTGGTGAGTTTTGGGGTGAGTTTTGAGTGAGTCCGGGCATTTCGGCACTATGATGTTGTTCTGGAACGTTGGAAGTGCGGACCACATAATTTTCTGTGCTGGGGCACATTTTTGAGTGCTGTAGTAGATGAAAAAGTGCTGCAGCAGATGGAAATGTGCGAACCGCAGAGAAAAAATATGGACCGCATAATTTTTTCTGCGGCCACACTTCAGGGGGTTCTGCAGGTTCGATGGGCTGACTTCGGAGGCTTATATTTTTTAATCCATAACGAATTTGGAGATGATCAAAAAATAAAAGTTGTAGCCCTTTGGATCTATTTTCCATAAATGTATAGAATTAATCCTTTGAACATTTATACATAAAGTTATGAGTATTTTACTGAAACCTAGTAGTGCAGAGTGTTGACGTGCGGCCGCATAATTTGGAGTGCGACCGCAGAACCTGAAATGTGAAGACCGCACAAAAATTGTGCGGTCAGCACAGTGAGGGTCAGATTGCGTATTATAAAACCGAGGGTTTGGGTATTATTTCACATTTGGACTTTGGGAGCTCGGTTTGTGACGATGTTTCGTGGGTTTTTCAATATATTCATCGGGCTTAGTGATTCTAACTTAGATTTGGTTAATATACATGAATATATCATCGTTTTCATCATTCAATTAGTAGTTTGAGATGGAAATTTGAGAAAAATTGTAGAAATTTCATAAAATAAATTTTTGGGATTTGAATATTGATTCAAAGTCAGATTTGAGTGAAACTAGTATGGTTGAACTCGTAATTGAATGGGTTATCGGATTTTATGAGTTTCATCGTATTTCGAGATGTGGGCTCCATAGGCAATTTTTGGAGTGTAATTTCAAATTTTGTGTGAAAATATTAGTATTTTGATATGAAATTTATTTCCTGTAAGTTGTATTGACTGAAACAAATTAATTGTGACTAGATACGAGGCTTTCGGAGGTAAATTTGCGAGGCAAAGGCATAGCGGAGTAAAGTATTATACGGTTTGAGGTAAGTAACTCTTCTAATCTTGGAGCTGAGGGTATGAACTCTGAATATACATATTATGTGAATTGTTTGGAGGTGACGCACATGCTAGATGACGGGCGTGTGAGCGTGCACTATAGAAATTTTGACGTAATTGGTTTCGTGGAATTTTGTAGTCAAATAATCTTGGCATTTTTTATGTAGTTTTATATGTTAAGTTAATTGAGCTGAGAATCATATTAAAAATCATGATGAGGCTATGTGCCAGTATTATTGGGACCCACAAAGGTCATATTGCTGTTGAATTATTTGTTTAAATTAAAATTTCATACTCAGTCATGTTCATTCATTTCATATCATCTATGAGTCTTTTGTTTGATTCATCATATAATCATTTTGGGCTAGTTTCATGATATTGTGAGCCCGAGAGACTGGAGAGATTGATGACTGAGTGAGGCCGAGGGCCTGATTGTGAGGATAATTATAGGATCGGGCTGCACGCCGCAACATGCCATATTGGCTTTATATACTTT
Source organism: Nicotiana otophora (assembly GCA_000715115.1). Classification (NCBI taxonomy): domain Eukaryota; kingdom Viridiplantae; phylum Streptophyta; class Magnoliopsida; order Solanales; family Solanaceae; genus Nicotiana; species Nicotiana otophora. Next base: position 103,822 of record AWOL01S0007350.1, on the reverse strand, counting down.
ATTATTATGGGATCAGGTTGCATGCCGCAACAGGCCAGATTGGCTTATTATAGCACGTGAGTTGTCCGTGCAGATATAGATATTGATACTATAGCACGTGAGTTGTCCGTGCAGATATAGATATTGATACTATAGCACGTGAGTTATCTGTGCAGCATGTGAGTTGTCAGTGCAGATTATAGCGCTTGGGCTGAAGGAGCCCCTCCAGAGTCTGTACAAAACTCCAGTGAGCGTAGGTACCTACTGAGTGCGAGTGCCAAGTGCCGAGCGATTGGGAGCGACTGTGAGGACTGAGTGACTGTGAGAACTGAGTGACTGGGAGGACTGAGTGAAATGATACTCTGAGAGTATGCATATGATTTTATCACTGAGTTGCATCGCATTGACATGCACACATGACATACAGGCATAGAGATGTATTTTCCTAATGTTATATAGTATCACATCATTCATGATTTCTCACACATGTTGACAGATGGGCATAGTGATGCATTTATTTTACACGGGTTATCTGGAAAGAAAATGAAACATCTCATTTATTATTGAAAGGATTTTTGGAAAAATTATTGTTTCCAAACTTATTCATATTTTTGGCAACTTCGGTAAACGATTTGGGTTTTCACTGATGTACTTGAAAGGAAGAACTATTTTTAGAAATCATGATTTAGCCGAGCATTTTATCTCTGAGTTACTTCTTGTATTATTGCTTTACGTTGTTATGGACTGTTGTGGAATATTGGTTTTGGACCCGACCTGGGTAAAACCTCGTCAGTACTTTCAACCTAAAGTTAAGTTTGTTACTTATTGAGTACATGGGGTCGGTTGTACTCATACTACACTTCTGCACCTTGCGTGCAGATGTTGGCTGTTGATGTTGCTGTGTTCGTTGGGAGCTGGATCTGAAGACGTATCTGCGTTCTAGTTGTAGCTGCCTCTTGTTCATGGTAGCCTTAGATTCATAAAACTCTATTTATGTACTTTTCAAACAGATAATATATTTACTTCATACCAGCTTTGTAAAGTTTATTCTTAGAAGTTCATAATTTGTACTACCAATCCTTGGGGAATGTATAAGATTTAGATATTTTCTTTTACTTAATTGTCTTGTTAAATTATATTGGAATTGGATAGTGGATAATTGACTTACCTAACGGGTTGGGTTAGGTGTCATCACGACTAGTTGGATTTTGGGTCGTGACAAGGTGGTATCAGAGCTCTAGGTTCATAGGTTATACAAGTCATGAGCGAGTGTCTAGTAGAGTCTTACAGATCTGTATGATGACGTCCATACTTACTTCGAGAGGCTACAAGGCATTTGGGATAATTTTCCATCTTTCTTTCCATATCATGCGGAATTGATTCAGCTTGAAATATAACTCTTTGAATTCTTTCCACGCATTTGTGTGCGCATGTGAGCACTCGGTATCAGCTGTGTATCGCCGACTTGTGATTTCAGGGATGACGTGCGAGATGTGTATTCTATGTTTTGGTGATGGGCCAGTCTGAAAGACTTGAGGTCGGGTTTGGACCGTAGTTTAGGCTCGGTAGCTTCAGCTGTAACTTATACATTTGGACTCATATGTCTGGTAGTGTCCCTACGAGTAGAATTTGTGGCTCGATGAGCAGTGGAATGGCTTTGCGATGAGTATGATGTAACTGCGGGATGTGTTTAGACGATTTGAATGTGACGAGAAGTGTTTCCTTGAAATGTAAAGGAAGGCCATTGGGTGCTTGATTTTCATTTTGATATGACGTACAATCTCGAGTGTGAATGTTTTGAAGGATCTTTTGCATTGTTAAATTTTTAGGACAAATTAAATTCCCATGTCCGGTTAATGAGTTTGGACTCGGAAAGATTAAGTGATTTCATAGTAATTGTAACTGTGAAGGGGTATAACAAGATACCAATTTGAGGCTAAGCAGGTGAGTTATCCCCTGCGGAGTAATCTACGTAGGTGTGTTCCTTATAATGTGAGGGGAGAGTTTCTTTTCTGCCAGTGGGGCGTATGTGTTGAGATATAAATTTGAATCTGGTTGAGAAAGTTGACTTGAGTGTTAAGATAATGAATGCGAACTTAGCGGACGATTGATGTATTTTATGGTTGGTGTTGCATGAGCTTGAAAAGAATTTTTTTGTTGGACCGACTGCAGTATTATGGCAGTAAAATTATGGGTATTGTGAGTTATGGAGTGTTTAAATCTATGGTTTTGAGCCAAGTGGGGAAGTCTGCTATGGACAAATCAATTCATGGTTATGTGTCAAATTTCTGTTTTGGTTTGAAGTATCCTTGGGAATAGTGATGACTTGCAGAGGTGGAGTTCGAGAATGAATCGAGTACTGGAATTCCTAAATGCGGGTTATATTGCGCTTTATGAGTATATGAAGATCATGGGATGAGTGAGTTGTTATTCGTGAATAATGTAGTGTGCACGTAGTATGAATTTTATTAGTGGTGTTAAGGCAGGATTACCTCTTTGAGTGGTACTGTGCTAATGGGGCATGTGTCTTTCGGCCCGTTTGGGCGGTGCAATTGATATTTGAGTAGAGTGGACAACTCTTGAGAAAGTTCTAATGGATTCACGATTTATATGTAGCGATTTGGAATCTTCAAGATTTGTATATGGCTAGAAACTGAGAGTTACATTGGATGGTGTCGAGATTTGTGGCATTTTTATACCATTGTGGATTATGCATTTCAGCATCAAGAAGGTGAGAAAACAGTTTTAGGTTCACATAAGGTCTCTTTAGAGTGGGCGTTTCGGTTGTGGTGCTTTGGGGTGCTTAAGAGGGAAGTCAGCGGCTTATGGGCCTTAGGGCGTTGTGGTTTTATACTAGGGTCTCTTGTGTGGTAAATTTTGGTTAATGATCGTAGTGTTCCAGCAAGGAGGATATCAATTTGAAGGCAATTTGGAAGAGACTTGGTGAAATAGGACAACGTGGTAGTAGATTGGATCAGCACAGTAATGGATATAATCGGTTCTTTGGGTACTTATGATGTGGCTAGTCTCCACAGGTGTTTTGTGGCGATGCTCTTGGGTTTTGACGACCTGCGTGGCTGGGTTGAGTTAGAAAGATTCGGTTCTGATAGCTTGGCTATGTGCAAATGGACTTCGAAGAGTTCTCAATGGTTTTTACCACGATTCGAGGAGTATATTTCCTACCGGCGTGAGGAATATGTTGTGTATTGGGATTTTCTCCGGGATGAGATCAAATGGAAGGTTTCTGACTGACTGGGTATGTATTTTTCTTATGACTCAGAGTGTTAATGGGGTTCTCGTGTTTTCATTGGATGGCCTAATAGAGGTTATGCGTAGAGTGAGATTGGGATTTGCATGTGCAAGTATACGATTCAATTTCAAAAGGAAGGTCATGAGTTTATGGAGCACAGTCGATTTCAGATATTGGCACTAGTGGTATTACCTGAGAAGAGTGTACATTCAGAAGGGCACACTGTGTTTTGACTTACAGATGTTTCATTGGTATTGCGGTATTCGTCTGGTTAATTGACTGTTGATATTCAGATTTTTGCTATGTGGCGCGGGAGAATTATAGAAGTATTCCTCGTGGGATGATCGTGCATGAAAGATGTGTTAGTTATTCTAGTACTGGAGTTGGGATTAATTATGATGATTCATGTGCCTGGGAGTTCTCAGAAGCATATTATTTCGGGTTGCGACCTGTTTGAGGTAAGTATTTTATTTAAACTCAGTAGAGGCACTAGTTGCGTTTATTATTTGTGATAGCTACACGCTATAAATGTGCATATATGTGAGGTTTGAGCCAATGTGCGGGCATCGGGGCAAGTATTTATACTCGAAAGAATGCTTAGGCTATGATATGCCTAGAGTTGACTGTTAAGCATAAAGTTATAACGTTTCTCGTGTTCTTACCTTTGTTGAGAACTATTTGGGCTACACTTGAGGTTATAAAGAGCCTAATTCCCTGAATAAATGGGGTAGTTACTATTTCTGCATTAAATTGCCGATTTGAAGTGTGATAACAGACTTTGCACATGCTTACACTATGGCGTGTTACTTATACCAGTCCAGGAGTATGAGAATCTTATTTCATTATCATATACATGTGTACTTGTTTAATTGCTCGTGTATGATATACTGGGACTGGAGGCCTGTGACCATGCCAAGCGATTCATATTATTGGCATGTGAGTTGTCCATGCCGTGTGTGGAAATTTTATTTCTATGATAATTTATCTAATTCATTAATTTCCTTCCTCTACAATTGTGCACATGCACCTACGGTTATCCTCTTCACAAAAGTTGGGGAGTTGGTTGTAACATTGTGGTTGTGGTGGTGCTTGTTGAACTTGCAATACGGTTCTCTTCCTTGAGACTACTCCCATATTTGGGTACACTAATTGCACAGTTGTGACTAGAGTTATATTGATGTGGCGTGTCTGTGGGATAGTTGTATTTAATAATATAAGGTCATTGGACCTAGAATGGGTACTATCATGTTTGATTACAGTATATTCGGAAGGGTAATATTGAAAGTTGGCTTAACTAGTAATTATGGTTCTGGTTGGGGCGAGAGAGCTCCATGACTTGTTGATCTGATAAGGGGTTATGAGATTCCGTATGTTTCTTTCATTATCAGCAATGTACGGAAGTTTTGGAACAAGGTTTTGTTTGTTATGTGGTTTTATACTAGTACGTGGTTGGTTTTTGAGTAGTTACTGTGATCGGGAATGGTGCTGCGAGTATTCAAGTTATGTGGTATATTATGTGATTATATCTGGGATTATGGTTATGGCTTGATACAACTTGTTCAAACTTATACAATGTGTATAAGTGAGACTCGGGTCTTGTAAGAAATTCTGGATGTTGGAAATTGGGCTCTAAGTTTTACGGACTAAGGTTAAAGTAATGATCTTCAATGTTGTTGGGCCTATATTGAATAGGGTGGCATGGGATCACCCCGGGTATATGCGTGGTAAGATGGAATAGTGTTGTGATGGCTTGGAAATAACTCTTGGCACATTCAAGGACGAACGTATATTTAAGTGGGGGAGAATGTAACGACCCGACCGGTTATTTTGATTATTACAACTCCGTTTCCTCATTTACTGCTCAATTTATAATTTACAATTGTTTTATGACTTACCGGGTTAATTGGTTCGGGTCCGGTGAGGTTTTGGAATGAATTGGAACACTTAGTTCCAAGGTTTAGCACTTAAATTAAAATAGTGACCAGATATCGACTTATATGTAATTAACCCCCGAATAGAGTTTTGATAATTCAAATAGCTACGTATGGTGATTTTGGACTTAGGAACGTGTCTGAAAAATTATGCGGAAGTCCGTAGCGGAATTTGGCTTGAAATGGCAAAAATTAAATTTTCGGGAAGTTTGACCGGGGAGTTGACTTTTCGGTATCGGGGTTAGAATCCAGTTCTAAAAATTTTCATAGCTCTGTTATGTCATTTATGACTTGTGTGCAAAATTTGAAGTCATTCCGGATTGATTTGATGTGTTTCGGCACAAGATATAGAATTTGAAAGTTCAAAGTTCATAGATTTTAATTTGTGGTGCGATTCATCGTTTTGATGCTGTTTGATATGATTTGAGGCCTCGAGTAGGTCCGTGTTATGTTATGCAACTTGTTGGTATATTTGAACGGGATTCCGAGTTGTTCAGTGAGTTTCAAGGTGAGTTTTGAGCTAGTCCGGGTATTTCGGCACTATGATGTTGTTCTGGAACGTTGGGAGTGCGGACCATATAATTTTGTGTGCCGGGGCACATTTTTGAGTGGTGTAGCAGATGAAAAAGTGCTTTAGTAGATGGAAATGTTTGGACCACAGAGGAAAAATGCGGACCGCACAATTTTGTCTGCGGCCGCACTTCAGGGGGTTCTGCAGGTTTGATGGTCTAATTTCGGAGGCTTATATCTTTTAATCCACAATGAATTTAGAGTGGATTTAAAAACGAAAGTTGTAGTCCTTTGAATCTAGTTTCCAGAAAGGTATAGAATTAATCATTTTGACATTTGTTTGGAAAGTTATGAGTATTTTACTGAAACCTAGTAGTGCAGAGTGTTGAAGTGCGGCCGCATAATTTGGAGTGCGACCGCAGAACCTGAAATGTGCGGACCGCACAAATATTGTGCGGTTAGCACAATGAGGGGTCAGATTGTGTATTATAAAACCGAGGGTTTGGTATTATTTCACATTTGGAATTTGGGAGCTCGGTTTGTGACGATATTTTGTGGGTTTTTCAAGAAATTCATCGGGGTAAGTGATTCTCACTCAAATTTGGTTAATATACATGAATATATCATCGTTTTCATCATTCAATTAGTAGTTTAAGATGGAAATTTGAGGAAAATTGTAGAAATTTTATAAAATGAATTTTTGGGATTTGAATGTCGATTCGAAGTCGGATTTGAGTGAAACTAGTATGTTTGGACTCGTAATTGAATGGTTTATCGGATTTTGTGAGTTTTCTCGTATTCCGAGATGTGGTCCCCATGGGTGATTTTTGGAGTGTAATTTCAGATTTTGTGGAAAAATATTAGTATTTTGATATGGAATTTATTTCCTGTAAGTTGTATTGAATGAAACGAATTAATTATGAATAGATACGAGACTTTTAGAGGCAAATTTGCGAGGAAAAGGCATACCGGTGTAAAGGATTACACGTTTTAAGGTAAGTAAATTTTTTAATCTTGGAGGTGAGGGTATGAACTCTGAATATACGTATTATGTGAATTGTTTGGAGGTGACGCATATACTAGGTGACAAGCGTGTGGGTGTGCACTATAGAAATTATGACGTAATTGGCTTCGTGGAATTTTGTAGTCAAATAATCTTGGCATTTTCTATGTAGTTGTATGAGTTAAAGAAATTGAGCTGAGAATCATATTAAAAATCATGCTGAGGCTATGTGCCAGTATTATTGGGACCCACAGAGGTCATATTGATGTTGAATTATTTGTTTAAATTAAAATTTCATACTTAGCCATGGTCATTCATTTCATATCATCTCTCAGTCTCTGTTGCTATTTATTGATTCATCATATCATCATTTTGGGCTAGTTTCATGACATTGTGAGCCCGAGAAACTGGAGAGATTGATGACTGAGTGAGGCCGAGGGCCTGATTGTGAGGATAATTATGGGATTGGGTTGCACGCCGTAGCAGGCCATATTAGCTTTATATTCCTTATTATTATGGGATCGGGCTGCACACCGCAGCAGGCCAGATTGACTTATTATAGCACGTGAATTGTCCCTGCAGATATAGATATTGATATTGTAGCACGTGAGTTGTCCGTACAACACGTGAGTTGTCCGTGCAGATTATAGCGCTTGGGCTGAAGGAGCCCCTCCCTGAGTCTGTACATACCCCTAGTGAGCGCATGTACCTACTGAGTGCGAGTGCCGGGTGATTGGAAGGATTGAGTGACTGTGAGGACTGAGTGACTGGGAGAACTGAGTAAAATGATACTCTGAGAGTATGCATATGATTTTATCACTGAGTTGCATCGCATTGACACGCACACATGACATACATGCATAGAGATGTATTTTTCTCATGTTGTATAGCATCATATCATTCATGATTTCTCACACATGTTGACACATGGGCATAGTGATGCATTTGTTTTACACAGGTTATCTAGAAAGAAAATGAAACATCTCATTTATTATTGAAAGGAATTTTGGGAAAATTATTGTTTCCAAACTTATTCATATTTCAGGCAAACTTCGGTAAACGATTTGGGTTTTCACTGATGTACTTGAAAGGAAGAACTATTTTTAGAAATCTTGATTTAGCTGAGCATTTTATCTCTGAGTTACTTCTTGTATTATTACTTTACGTTGTTATGGACTGTTGTAGACTATTGGTTTTGGACCCGACCTGGGTAAAAATTCGTCACTACTTTCAACCTAAGGTTAGGTTTGTTACTTATTGAGTACATGGGGTCGGTTGTACTCATACTATACTTCTGCACCTTGCGTGCAGATGTTGGTTGCTGATGTTGCTGTGTTCGTTGCGAGCTGGATCTGAAGACGTATCCGCGTTCTGGTTGTAGCTACCTCTTGTTTATGGTAGCCTTAGATTCATAAAACTCTGTTTATGTACTTTTCAAACAGATGATGTATTTACTTCATGCCAGCTTTGTAAACTCTATTCTTAGAAGCTCATGATTTGTACTACCAGTCCTTGGGGAATGTATAAGATTTAGATATTTTCTTTTACTTAATTGTCTTGTTAAATTACATTAGAATTGGATAGTGGATAATTGACTTACCTAACGGGTTGGGTTAGGTGCCATCACGACTAGTTGGATTTTGGGTCATGATAGTTTGGCAGAAAATCATGAACGGTTATAGGTTTGGGTTGTTGATTGTTGATTATTGGTTACAGGTGTTGTTTATCTTTTTGGTGATAAAGAATGATGTTGATTATAACCATTTGAGATTTTAGAATTTATCTAGGAGCAAGAGAATGGGTTATTGGGTATAGAAGTACCATTAATAAGGACTATGAAGCTTTATACCCACCAAGTGTTTGATAAAATGCCTAAGTAACCAAGACATGAGTATTATTGCTAATATGGAATCTCTTTGACTTGTATTGCTATAGATTAAAGTTGAAAGGGTTGACAAACATTGCATTACGCTTAAGAGAAGGAAGTTAAGGTATGTGAGGCTAACTCTCTATGTTTGGGAATGTTTATGATTCTCCATACGTCTCATTCCTATGACTATTGCAAATTTCCTCAGAAAGTAATTATGCCTCAATTCCATGAATTGTTGTAGAACTTCTATTCTCTAGATGACGTGATTTCATAATTCATTCAATATCCCATGAGCCTCAGTTATGAAAGATTATTCTATCATGAATACATAATCCAATCGAGTCCTATTTACCATTTCAGTATCATGTAACCCAGTAGGGTTCAGTATTTCAGTATCATGTATTGCAGTATGATTCTCAGTTCCTTATTTTAAACACATGTATTTGGGCCTGAGCCCGTAATTCATGCTTTATGCATATTTGGGCCTGAGGCCGTAGTTTATGCTTTATGCATCTTTGGGCCTAAGGCCGTAGTTATGTTATATACGTATACTTGGGCTCGAGGTTGTAGCTTGTGCATATATATATATATATATATATATATATATATATATTAGGCCTGAGGCCGTAGTTTATCAGATAAACAGGTTGTTCATCATTCATAAGCGGGAGTATTCATATCCTTACATCCTTGTTCAGTTATCAGTTTATAAGTTAGCAGTTCAGTTTCAGCTCCATTATTTACAATTCTCCCTTTCAGTTGTTTTACATACCAATACACTTTAAATGTACTAACGTCCCTTTTCGCCCGGGGATTTACAGGTTGACGACTCTGCTTGCTAGGACATCTCGTATCAGCTATTGGTGAGCCCCAGTCTTTCAGGGCATTATCCCTCTTTTTTTAGTCTTTATAGTATTTTAGTTAATAAGGTATATTAGAGACCTTGTCCCGATAAACAGTTAGCATTTCAGTATTCTTTAGAGGTTTCGTAGACTATAATCGAGTCAGTCAGATATTAGACGGTTTTTATGTGTTAGCCTTGTCAGCTACTCATTTATACTTGCAGACTTTTCAGTATTTTTCACATTTATGATATTTCAGCTAGACTCTTTAGCAGATCAGCGTGTTGCATGTTTATATTCAGCTTACTGTAACGACCCGACTTGCTTTATTAAGAATTTATGCCTCATTCAGTGACTTAAGATTTCGAGCAGCCTCGAAATATGTATTATGACCCGCGTGTGTGGTCGAGTTTGATTTACAGACGATTCGGAGTGATTTGGGATACTTAGTCCCTAAGAAGGAAGCTTAATTCTTAGGATTTTGGCCGTAGTCGGAACTGTGTGAAGACGACTCCGGAATGGAGTTCTGTCAATTCTTTTAGCTCCGTTGGGTGATTTTGGACTTAGAAACATGTCCGGACTGTGAATCTGAGGTCTGTAGTCAATTTAGGCTTAAAATGGCGAAAGTTAAATTTTTGGGAAGTTTGACTGGGAGTTGACTTTTTGATAGCGGGGTCGGAATGTGATTCCGAGAGTTAGAACAACTCTGTTATATTATTTGGGACTTGCCTGCAGAATTTGATGTCATTCCGGGTTGGTTTGATAGGTTTCGACACGAGTTTTAGAAGTTGGAAGTTTTTGAAGTTCATAAGTTTGATTTGTAGTGCGATTTGTATTTTCGGCATAATTTGATGTGATTTGAAACCTCGAGCGAGTCCGTGATATGTTATGGTACTGGTTGGTATGATTGGACGGGGTCCCGAGGGGCTCGGGTGTGTTTCGGGGTAGTTTCGGACCAAATTGGAGCTATTTGGACTACTGTTGCTGAAGTCTAGTTTCCTTCTTTGCGAACGCGAAGGGAGTCCCGCGTTCGCAAAGAGGAATTTGAGGGGCTGATGGTTTGGCCTTCGCGAACGCGAAGTTGTGGATGCGAATGCGAAGAAGGAGCAGGTCAAGCCTTCGCGAACGCGAAGAAGAAAGGAAGATAGGGGCCTGGGGTTTGGCCTTCGCGAACACGAAGCTTGTAACGCGAACACGAAGGAGTTGGTCAGCTGGTCAGCTGGTCATCACGAAGCTTTACCCTGCCTTTATTATCATTTATTTCCTATTATTTTGTATATTATATTGCACAGGTTATTAGACTAGTGAGCGTCTTGACTGTACCTCGTCTCTACTCCATTGAGGTTAGTCTTGATACTTACCGTGCACCGCTATGGTGTGCTCACTATACACTTTTGCACATTTTTTTGCAAAGCCAGGTATTGAAGATAACAGACTTGAGTGGAATTAAAGCGGTATCATAAGGATTCAAGGTAGAGCTGCTTTGTCGTCACAGTCCCTTGGAGTCTTTTCTTTTCATTGTACTGTTAACTTGTAATCAAACAGTATTGTATATTCGGTCATCGTGATCATTCTATGTATTCAGTTAGAGTTCGTGACTCAGTATTACCAGTCTTGGGAGGTTGTATATTGTAATTATTTCCGATGTTAGGTTTGATTATTTATTCAATTCAAGAAAAAAATGGCTTCAAATATTCAAATGGAAACCGACTTACCTAGTCTTAGAGACTAGGTGCCATCACGACTCATATGGTGGGATTTTGGGTCGTGACAAGTTGGTATCAGAGCTCTAGGTTCATAGGTTCTACGAGTCATGAACGAGTCTAGTAGAGTCTTGCGGATCGGTACGGAGACGTCTGTTCTTATCTTCGAGAGGCTACAGAATTGTTAGGAAATTTCCATTTCTTTCATTCCTGTCGTGCGAAATTTGTTGAATTTGAGAAATTTGAGCCTTTGTATCTCTATTCTCTTACAGATGGTGAGGACACATGCTACCGGGTTAGCTGAGCAGGCATCCGCACATACTGCTAGGGCTGCAAGAGGCCGGGGCCGAGGTAGAGGCCGATGAAGGGCACGTGCTACGGTTAGAGCACGTGTCAGAACAACAGTTGAGGAGCCACCAGTAGTTCTAGTTGGGGGACAGGTACCAGAAGTACCTGTTGTTACCCGCAGACTTCAGGAAACTTTAGGACAGTTCTTGAGTATGTTCGGTACATTAACCCAGACGGGATTGATCTCTGTTACACCAAACATTCCGCAGATTGGGGGAGTAGCTCAGACTCCTATCACAAGTCAAGAGCAGCAAGTTCATGTTGGTTAGGTTCCGGGTGTAGTACCGGTATAACCTGTTATTTTGGTTCGACCTGAGGTCAGGCCCGAGGCATCAGAAGAAAACAAAAGAGACTTGAAAGGTTTAAGAGGTATAGTCCACCTACTTTCAGTGGTACAACTACAGAGGATGCCCAAGGATTTTTAGAAAATTGCCACCGAATTCTCCGCACCATGGGTATTGTGGAAGTGACCGGAGTTGCCTTTACTACATTTCAACTATCGGGCGCAGCGTATCGGTGGTGGCAAATTTACGAAGAAGGTAGACCAACCGATGCCACACCACCAACTTGGAGTCGATTTTGGGAAATGTTCTTGAAAGAGTTTGTTCCCTAGACTCTCAGAGATGCGTGGCACACAGAGTTTGAACGGTCACGTCAGGGCACTATGACACTGTCAGAATATGCTATCAGGTTCGGTGAGTTAGCCCGTCATGCACCTATCTTGGTTCCTACAATCAGAGAACGGGTCCGCAGATTCATTGAGAGGCTCGATTATGATATCAAAATATGCATGGGTTGAGAATTGCAAACTGATGCTTCATTTCAGCAAGTAGTGGAGATTGCAAGGAAAATTGAGGGTGTTTTAGGTGAGGAAAGGGGTCTACGGAGGACAAAAGGTCTCGAAAATCTGGAGGGTTCAGTGAATTTTACTCTTAAGCTAGAACCCATTATAGCAGAGGCTCGAGCAGTTGGTCAGCTCAGTCCGCACATCAGAATACTCAGAGTGCTTCAGTTTACAGTGCACCACCGATACGAGATTCTTACAGTGGTTATTCCAGTTATCCGGCACAGACGCAGTAGGAGCAGCCGCGACCTCAGAGGGGTTGTTATGAGTGTGGTGATACTAGGCATATCATGAGAGATTGTCCCAAACTTGGGAGGGGTCGATTTCATCAAAACACTCCAGCTACAAGCTTTATTCCAGTTGATACTCCATATGCACAATCAGCTAGAGGTGGAGGACATGCGAGTAGTGGGCGCCTAAGAGGTGAAGGCCCGAACCGTTGATTTAATTACTATGATTTGACTGAGGCCAATACACCAGATAGTATCGTTACAGGTACGGTCCTAATTTTTATTATAAAAGGATATTTTTCTTAATTTGATTCGGTTCTGAATATTGAGGTGAATCCTCTTATTATGCCCCACTTATGGGGGAGTTTCATAAATTTATGACCCACTTATATGTGTATCCCTGTTGGGAGATTTAAATATGTGAGCCTGTGTCTATCACTTTAGTTTTGTGCATCATTGAGGGCTATAAGTCCAAAAACAAAAAAAAAACATTTATTATTCAATACAGTGGGTTTAATGTGTTTCGAAATAATTGATTCCATTTTTTATGAAATATATTGAAAAGAAGAAAGAAAGAAAAGTTGAAATTTCAGTGGGCACAATGTGCAAAATACCGGTGATTCGGATTTGAGGATGAGATCTTCGCATTTTTACATGATGTAAAATATTTAAACTGGGCTGCAAGCCGTGATGGAGTTATATAAGGACGAGGTCCTTGTGGTGAAATATTTATGAGTTTAAAATTTTTTCTTGTCAAAATTAATTTGTGCAATAATATTAATAGGGAGTCATGCCTGTTAGGCTTATTTGATAATGCTTGTATATTTTTTGTTCATATTCATCCATTTTTGTACTGTAAATATTGAGTTTTAGCCTATGAGATGAGTGCCCGGGTGGCACTAAATGTGACTCATTAATCCGAGTAAGTAATCATGAGGTCTTCATGACTCACGTTCTGTTGTCAGTATTGTGAAAATTCGAAATGAGGTGATGGTTAATATGAGATTAATTGATGATGTTGGAATTAATTATGAACAACTTTTAAGACCAGAGATGTGGTGATGAGCATACATATGATGTGCTTCATGTCCTGATATCATTATGATAAGGAAATGCTGAGATTAATGTTATTGATATATACCTTGTGGTATTTTGTTGGGTTGTGGATATGTTGTTAGGAGTTGTTTGGGTGTTACTCTGGCAAGTGGATAGGCCCAATTACAGGGTAGACTCTGCTGAAATTTCTGAAAATTTGGGAGTTAGTAAAATTTGGGGGATTGAGATTTTCAAAGGAAGAGATAAATTATGTTATGTGTTTGAGGGTAAATGATCCTAAGCGGGGAATAATGTAGCACCCCAGAGAAAGTTTTGAATTACTTCAACACTATTGAGGAAATTTATATGTTCATAGGCACGAGTTGCTATAGCCAGTTGAGACTAATACTGTGCGTTGTTGTGAGAATTCAGGCATTTTTGGAAATGATTGGAGAGTTAGGGATTTTGCTTTAAAGCTTATAAGAATGGAAAAAAGAAATAATCTCAATTGAGATGGTGTTGTCGGACCCGTGTTAAATTGCGGTAATGTAAAATCACTCACAAGTATGTGTGCAAGAATATACTCAGTAATTTAAAGTCCTCAGAAAGATTATTAGCACGTTCGAGGACAGACGTTTGTTTAAGAGGTGGAGAATGTAACGACCCGACTTGTTATTTTAAGAATTTATGCCCCGTTCAGTGACTTAAGGTTTCGAGCAGCTTCGCAATACGTATTATGACTCGCGTGTGTGGTCCAGTTTGATTTATGGATGATTCAGAGTGATTTGGGACACTTGGTCCCTAAGACGGAAGCTTAAGTCTTAGGATTTTGTCCGTAGTCGAAACTGTGTGAAGACAACTCCGGAATAGAGTTTTGTCGGTTCCGTTAGCTCCGTTGGGTGATTTTGAACTTAGGATCGTGTCCGGACTGGGAATCTGAGGTCTGTAGCCAAATTAGGCTTAAAATGGCGAAAGTCAAATTTTTGGGAAGTTTGACAGGGGGGTTGACTTTTTGATATCGGGGTCGGAATGTGATTCTGAGAGTTGGAACAGCTCCGTTATATTATTTGGGACTTGACTGCAAAATTTGACCTCATTCCGGGTTGGTTTGATAGGTTTCAGCACGAGTTTTAGAAGTTGGAAGTTTTTGAAGTTCATAAGTTCGATTTGTAGTGCGATTTGTATTTTCGGGTTGATGTGATTTGAAACCTTGAGCGAGTCCGTGATATGTTATGGTACTGGTTAGCATGATTGGACGGGGTCCCGAGGGGCTCGGGTGTGTTTCAGGGTAGTTTCGGACCAAATTGGAGTGTTTGGACTGTTGTTGCTGAAGTCTAGTTTCCTTCTTCGCGAATGCGAAGGGAGTCCCGCGTTTGCGAAGAGGAATTTGAGGGGTTGATGGTTTGGCCTTCGCGAACGCGAAGCTGTGGATGCGAATGCGAATGCGAATGCAAAGAAGAAGCACGGCAAGCCTTCGCGAATGCGGCCCAGGCAACGCGAACACGAAGAAGAAAGGAAGATAGGGGTCTGGGGTTTGGCCTTCGCGAACGCGAACACGAAGGAGTTGGTCAGCTGGTCATCATGAACGCGACGAGGAGTTCGTGAATGCGAAGAGGAAATGATAGGGCAGAAACAGTTGGCCTTCGCGAACACGACGAAGAGGTCGCGAACGCAATGAAGGATTTGCGGCAGTTGGGTTTTGTCTTTCGCGAACGCGAAGAAGGCCTATCTGGGCAGAATTAAAAGTCCCAAAAATGGGGGTTAGAGTTCATAACTCAAAATCAAATTGGGAGCTCGGTAGAAGGAGATTTTTGGAGAGATTCTTGCGTGGGTGTTTGGGGTAAGTGATTCTTATCCAGTTTTGATTAATTTTCATGATTATGTCTTTGAATCCATCATTTAATTCGGATTTAATGGAAGAAAAATCAAGATTTTTGTAAAATCTTCCAAAAAAGAAAATTTTAGATTTGGAGGTCGATTTGTTATTGGAATTCGATAAAATTAATATGGTTGAACTCGTATCGGAATGGGTGTTCGGATTTCATGAAAATTATGTCGGGTTCCGAGATGCGAGTCCCGCATTGACTTTTGTTGACTTTTGGGAATAAATTTTTAAGTCGACGTATTATTATCCAGAATTATTTTCGATGAATTTTAATGAAGTTATACAATTAATTTGGATAGATTTGAGCTGTCCGGAGGTCAATTCAAGCAAGAAGGCTATTTTGAAATATCGGCCTAACTTCAAAAAGGTAAGTATCTTGCTTAACCTCGAGTGGGGAAAAATTTCCCTTAGGCATTGAGTCTTATGTGCAACTTGGGTAATTAAAAACCATGTACGCGAGGTGACGTGTACGTACTTAGTTTATATGTGCAAATTTTATTCAGTTAAAGTCTTGAGCATATTGTGTACTAAATTGGATAATTATTGGCATATATTTAATCATCTACTTGTCGTGCCTAAATCCTTGTTGTTGACTTTGTTGTTATATGACAATGTGATATGATCGTTATTTGATTATTTATGAAATTTCGTGAATTTGCTGGTTTGATAATTATTGGAATTTAATTTTATTTTGGATTTTTTCCTCTGCAAATAATTAATTAAATGAGCTTAAGAAGAGGTATTTATATAATTATTGAAAATTTGTTCTTTTATGAAGACTTTACTTTATGTTGAGTAATTTCTATCTCTATTGATTGTTTTTGTGTTGTACACATTGTGTGGAGCATTTGGCTATTTGCTATGAAATTAATTGACTTGGTTGTAGCTTTGAAATTTGGTTGTGGCCATTGGGCAAATTGTGAGATGAATTGATTTTGTTATGTTGTTGTCATAATTTCCCGTATAAATTATTGTGTTGTGTGAGTTATTATTTTGGGGAGATAAGGGTGGCATTTTACCGTTGATATTATGTGGTTATAAGGGTGGCATTCCACTGTTGTGTTTGTTGGCTATTGATTTTGTCTGGGCGGAGCGATAAAGGTGGCTATAGGAACGATAAGGGTGGCAATATGAGCGATAAGGATGGCTATTGATATTGTCTGGGCGGAGCGATAAGGGTGGCTATAGGAGCGATAAGGGTGGCTATTGTCAGGGACGATATGTGATGATGTGGGGTTGTGGTGTTGAAAATGTTCATGTGATGTTGTGATGTTCTTGTGTTTATTTTTATACCTTATGCAACTTGTCTTGTTGTTAGTAAATTGATAATAATCTAATTTATGTTAAAATTGGGAGCCTGTGGCTATTGTCAGGCGGTTTATAAAGTGAAATGTGGGCACGAGGTGCCGTGAATTGTGATATGAAATGGGGATATTGGCACGCGAATTGTCCGTGCACTTGTGATATAAAATATAGACACGGGGTGCTGTGATGAAATGATAATGATATTTGGCACGTGAATTGTCCGTGCAGTTGTGATGTGAAATGAGGGCACGAGGTACCGGACAAATATGTTAATTTAATTATGGGCACGAGATGTCGTGAAAATATAAAAATGGGCTGAGACCCGTATTTTGATGATTTTGAAATGAGGTGTCACATGATGACTTTTTAATTGAAAGAATTATATTCAAAATATTTATTTGAAAGGATTTTTACTTAGAAAGTATTATATAAAAGAATTGTATTTTGAAAGATATTTATTTGAGCAAATTATATTTGAAAAGATTTATTGAAAAAAGTATATTTGAAAAATAATTATTTGAGAAAATTATATTTGAAAGCGAGTTATCTGGAAGAACTATGTGAAAGACATTTATTTGAAAGGCTTGATTTAATTGGGTGTAATTGTGTTTATTAATTGTTGAGTGATATTAATGATATTCTTGTTGTCTGTTGTGCATATCATTGGTTGTTTTACCCTGCCTTTATTATCATTTGTTTCCTATTATTTTGTATATTATATTGCACAGGTTATTAGACTAGTGAGTGTCTTGACTGTACCTCGTCTCTACTCCATTGAGGTTAGTATTAATACTTACTGGGCACCGTTGTGGTATGCTCACTCTACACTTCTGCACATTTTTGTGCAGAGCCAGGTATTGAAGATAACGGACTTGAGCTGAATTAAAGCGGGATCGTAAGGATTCAAGGTAGAGCTGCTTGGTCGTCGCAGTCCCTTGGAGTCTTTTCTTTTCATTGTACTGTTAACTTATAATCAAACAGTATTGTCTATTCGGTCATCGTGATCATTCTATGTATTCAGTTAGAGTTCGTGACTCAGTACTACCAGTCTTGGGAGGTTGTATATTGTAATTATTTCCGCTATTAGTTTTGATTATTTATTCAATTAAAAGCAAATGGCTTCAAAAATACAAATGGAAACCGGCTTACCTAGTCTTAGAGACTAGGTGCCATCACGACTCATGTTGTGGGATTTTGGGTTGTGACACTTACAGTAATACCACATATTAATCCAGTCATCCAGTTGGTTCGCTCGGTTACATGTAGTTAGGCACCGAGTGCCGTGTTACGCCCATACCATTGTTCGGGGTGTGACAACTTAATGTTTGTCATATGATTGTAATGTTAAATGATCAGTTAATTGCGTTTTGGTTTAGGATAATTAACATATTTTATGATTAGCTGAATGCATATTTAATCAGCTGTGATTGTATATCGTTTGCATCTATTAATTGAAGGTCGAATTAGCTAAAACTCTTGCATATTTTTGTTCCCTATTTGTTGTTTGGGCTTTGAGGAATTTGGGCTTGTATTGATAGTGTCATTGGGCTAAGATCACTTAACCCAGCCCCAAATGTGTGAGGTTGGGTGAGTTTAAAGGGTAAAAAAAAAGTAAATAGAAGTAAAAAAAAGTATGTGGTTTGCAAATACAAGAATAGTGAAGGGTACTTTACAAGGCTTAAAGGGCTAATTGGAGAATTAATATTTTTGAGAGAATCTTTCTGTTATTTGTTGGGAAGGTTCCAGAACAGATTAGTAAGGGCCAAAAAGCAATAAAATAATAAAAATTAGGTCAAAAAGGGACTTAAGGTTTAAAATACAAAGGGGGGGGGGGAGCTAGAAGAAAAGAGAGGAATATCTAAAAGGGACAGTTGTATTTTTTTTTTTAGAGAAATATGCCTTTTCCCCTATTTTTCAGGGCTGCCACACTTTTCAGATTATTCTCATTTTGCTATAAAAGACACCTCTCCCACAGATTTTAGGACAGACTAATTCCTGCATTTTCAGAGACATTTTCCTTTCATTCATCTTTACTCTCATTTTCACATACAATTTCTAGAATTCCAGCTTTAAAATTTCAGAAAATATCAGAAAAAGCTAAAAAAAGAATTCTCCTCAGTCTACTTCAATTACTGCTATTTGGCCTCATCTTTCTGGGATTGAAGTTCAGTCTAATTTCAATTTCTGCTATTTGTTGTTGTGTTGTCAAGGTGTGGTTGAATCTGATTTCTAACTACACTTTTCAAAAATTAGAGATTTATTTTCTTTCTTCCTTGTTACTTTTGCTGCTGTTAAGGTACGTATTTTATTTTCCTTCGATGTAACAGTACTCAAATGCTATAATATCATCAGACTTGCAATCATGGGTCGACTATATGTTTTATAAATATTCCTTGAAGTAGTTTAGTCATTTTTGTCTATTGGAAACAACCTCTCTATCCTTACAAGGTAGGGGGTAAGGTCTGCATACATACTACCCTCCCCAGACCCTACGGTGTGGGATAATACTGGGTATGTTATTGTTGTTGTTGTTGTTGAAGTAGTTTAGTCATTTATGTGTTTGATTACATGTTCTCTGCCATGTTTGTTTGCGAGTAGACTGGATATGAAATTTCAACATATAGAACTAGTATAAATCATAACATAAGTGGTCATGTTGTAGTAATCATGGAAGCATTTTAAATTATATTAGTTGACCAGTTAAAATGAAGTTAGAATTGAGATTTTCAGGTTGGTTTGAAGCTGAAGAAATGTCCATATCCAGCAGTAATGTATTAACTAGTGCTATATAGATCTGGACTTTTTGAAGAAGAAATATGAAGGAGTTCATTTGTATTTTGATTTGATCTCAATTACGTTGTTATTTAGTTTAGGATTTGGAGACTATTTTTTATGGATAGCTTTTTTTTGGTGTAAAAAAGAATTGAAAATAGGTTTGTAATAAATCCGTTCATTAATGAGTGTAACTAATTAGTATGTCAGCAAATGCTGCTCATATTATGTTTTTTGTTATGAAAATATTATATTGTGGATGTCTATTCATTACTACGCTATAGATAATCTTCCTGAAGAAGATTATCCATTTAGTACTATGTTCAAGTTTATCTATAAGCAGTTGATGCAGGCAAGTTGCAAGCAACTCAATGCAATGATTTGTAATAGCTTCTTATTAAACAAACAGGTTGCAAGCAGCTCATGCAGACAGCTTACAAGCAGCTTCCTAAAAAGTCTCGCAGCTACTTCCTTTCTTCTATAAAAAGAGGAGTTTTCAGTTCATTATGTACATAAGTTTGAAAGTTGAATAAAATATCAATCTCCCTCTATACTTGTCTTCAGTTTATTTCTTTTATAGTCTTATTTTATAACACATTATCAGCACGAGACTCTGCCATTTTGAGCACTTACATTGAATTTAATTTCTATTTCAGTGTTTATCTCCGATGTAAGGCGACACTCTTATGTCCGTAGTCAGATCTTGTTCATTCTGAGCATCATAAGTCAAATTATATCCTTGAGGTGGTGAGTTTTTCTTCTTGGCAGTAGTGATGTAGATATCACTTACATATGGAGTGGCCAAATTTATGTAATTTAATTTGAGCCTTTTGCTTATATTTTAATATATTTATCATCGCTTTCTTGGTTATATGTTACGTATACAGTACCTATTTTGGTATTTGTTTTCATCCTAATTATCTTAATAAAGGATTACAAAGTGGATAAAATTATTAGATACACTTAAACTCCAGCAGAGTTTGCAAGAAATATACAACCACCAGAAATGGTTATATTTCGTATATCTCATTGTAACTAAATTTTGTTAACCACCAGAAGTGGTATATGCCTATGACCACCAGAAGTGATAATTTAGGCTTTCTATGGTTACAATTAAAGATAAGATAGAGAAATATTCTCTATATTACATGCACGCCTCGATTTGCTCTTGAAGTAGTAAATATTTTAAAAGAGGTTGAAGCATCACAATTTTGATGTGATTAATGCGCGTTCAGATAATTATGTTCGATTTCCTGAAGGATGAGAATTTTTGATAAATATTAATCTATTCCCTGAAGTGAATGTGATAATATTAATAAAGTCGTAAATATGAACGCGCTCTTGTTGTAAATATATTACAATTTACCTCCAGAAGAGTTAATATGATTGAGATAATATATACTCAATATTTCGTATTTCAAATTTGCTCCTGAAGAAGTAACACAATTGAAATTTCCTCGTGAAGTAGGAAAATATTTTGAAGCAGTGTGTTTCTGTGCTTAAACAAAATAATGAGCTATTCAAAGTTATTTTTGAAGCACATTTTCATTCCCTGGAGTGAATGAAGAAATACCACAACTCACCTCATGAAGAGGTAGAATAATAAAGGATATACATATTATTTTTGTGGCATAAAGATCATTGTTGCACGTACATGTTGTACGTAAAACATCTTGGATAATTTTATTAAGTATCATTCTAAGGCAAAAGCATTCTTGTAGAATGATTTCTACTACAACCACATTAATATATTATGGTTAGTTATTGAGTTCTCCGAAGAAAAAATAACAACTCGTGTATCTTTCCTTAAAAGATGCAATGACTATGTGGTTGCCGTATTGATACAAAATATTCAAATGATAATGATATTTCTCCTTGAAGGAGATATTTGTCCCAAAGTTAGTGGTAGAAATATTAAAATTCTTAATTTTCGTCATTTATAATTTAGAATTATCTTTATATTGTTCATTTGATTATGATTTTCTCTCATGACAGCAGAAGTGTCTGAGCAATATTTGGTAGTACAACAAAAGCTCCTGAAGAGCTAACAGTTTGTCTAGAAGACACATGACACAAATAGTGTCTGAATAATATTTGATTGTGGACAATAAATGAAAGGCTCCCGAAGAGCTTATTTATCATTATTGTGGTCAAAACATATGTTATGATAAATCGAAGTTTACTAATATAAATGACTATCATACTGAGACTACAAATGATTGAAAGATTTAAAATCTTCATGTTTTCACAATCATATAGGGTAAATATGTATGTGAGAAGTTACCCGCCTAATTTTTCAAATTTGTACTATATCATGTATCACAGTATATCAGAAGTTTATTAATGCAAAAGCAGTCACAGTAAATCAGAAATTTACTGATACAAAAGTAGCCCCAGTAAATCAGAAGTTTACTGATGCAAAAGTTTATGCCATAGTAAACCAGAAGTTTACTTAGAGATAGCACATGCCATGACAAATTTGAAGTTTTCATCTGTCATTTTTAAATGAGCTATTTGAGAATTCAGATAAGCATATACTGAAGAACTAGAAAATTCTTTAAAATTCTCTTGTGTTGCTTGTTCTCATAATAACTTGATTATACCAGCTAAAGTTGGGACTAAAATCCCCGAATTCTGGAATATATAAAAGGTGAATATGGGCCTATTCACTTATCATGTGAACCACTTATAAATGCATATATAAGATGGTTACATGTATGTTTATTGTCAACCTGCAGTTTGGCATTTGAAATTGTCTTTCTTAATTAAGAGCATAATATTCAGATTATGAAATCAAGATAGTTCATCTTGATAATGCTGGTTTATATCCAAGCTAGTTTAGAATTGAATGCCTCCTATTAATGGCTAAACTATTGCTTATGAGAACAAAGCCTCATGTGTTGGTCTAAGATTTTTTAAATTGCATACAGCAGCACTTGTATACATCAGACCAACAAAATATGATAAGTCATCCCCTCACAATTGGTTTAGGATCAGAAACCAAATATTTTTACTATCTAATAACTTTTGATATGTGGTATATGATTAATTTCTCTATCACAATGCACAGAGATATGTTTCCCAAAGAAGATTGGGGATATGAGTTAGTTTTTCTTTCATTTGAGGGATAGAATAAAACAGCTAGAAAATATGCTATATAAATCGAATTATCATTAATATGATCCTCACTTAGAAGATAATTCAAGTCAAATACCAGAAGCCTTTGCTGATCTAAAATTAAATATCATATTTCAGCTGCAAATGCTCCTATTAAAATTAAAGTCCCTGAAGGATAAAGTTTATTGTACGCATGAAGCGTGGTAGACCAATCAGTTCCAAAGGTAACAATCCTTGAAAAGAATAGGAGAAAATGATCAAAATGAACATAATAAGAAGGAAATGAGCTCTGGAAGAGCCCACGACATAACATTTCATGAAACTCTAGAAGAAGTTCAGGTACTGGAAAATAAAGAAAGTGATGAGATCTCAACAAGTTATGTCGCTTGCGAACTGATACGAAATGATCGTCGACGATATATTTGATACAATATAGTGCATAATATTGTAAAAGATTGTAAGAATCGGACCTGTAGTCCAGACGCCTGAAGATATCATGCCATTTAAATGTAAGTCATAATCTATATGACTCATTTGATTAATTCTATATGAAGATTCCTGAAGGATTTAAAATGCCTGAAGCAAATTCAAAATCTCGAAAAATGTATTCAATCAGATTACAAAGATCTTTGTACGGTTTAAAGCAATCTGGGCGCATGTGGTATAATCGCCTTAGTGAATATTTGTTGAAAGAAGGTTACATAAATGATGTTATTTGTCCATGTATTTTTATAAAGAAAATGGCATCAGAATTTGTTATACTTGCTGTTTATGTTGATGACATAAATCTTGTTGGAACTCCAGAAGAGCTCCAAAAGGCAATTGAATATCTTAAGAAAGAATTTGAGATGAAAGATCTTGGAAAGACAAAACTTTGTTTTGGTCTGCAAATTCAACATTTAACAGACGGGATCTTTATCTATCAATCTGCCTATACATAAAGGGTCTTAAAACGTTTTTACATGGACAAAGCGCACCCATTGAGTGCACCAATGATTGTTCGATCACTTGAAGTGAATAAGGACCCGTTCCGACCTCCAGAAGAGGATGAGGAACTCCTTGGTCCCGAAATACCCTATCTCAATGCAATTGGTACACTTATGTATCGTATTAATGCTACAAGGCATGACATAGCATTTTCTATTAATTTACTAGCAAGATATAGCTCTTCTCCTACACGGAGATATTAGAATGAGATTAAGCATATATTGCGATATTTAAAAGGAACTCTTGATATGAGTTTATTTTATGCTAACAAAGCTAATGCAGATCTTGTTGGTTATGCAGATGCAGGTTATTTATCTGATCCCCATAAAGATCGATCTCAAACCGGGTATGTGTTTACATGTGGAGGTACTATCATATCATGGCGCTTCACAAAGCAATCTATTGTTGCAACTTCTTCAAATCATGCTGAGATAATAGTTATTCATGAAGCAAGTAGGGAATGCGTATGGTTGAGATCAGTGATTTATTTCATTCGAGAAAAATGTGGTTTGGAATGTGATAAAAGATCCATAATTTTATACGAAGACAATGCTGCATGCATAGCCCAATGAAAGGTAGGATTTATAAAAGAAGATAGAACGAAGCACATTTAACCAAAATTATTCTACACACATGATCTTCAGAAAAATGGTGACATTGATGAGCAACAAATCCGTTCAGGTGACAATCCGGCAGATTTGTTCACTAAGTCTTTGCCAACTTCAACTTTTGAGAAGATGGTATACAAGATTAGAATGTGGAGACTCAAATATTTGAAACAAGGTTTTCATCAGGGGGAGTGAAATACGCACTGTACTCTTTTTTTCTTACTAAGGTTTTTTCCCATGAGGTTTTTCTTGTAAGATTTTTAATGAGGTAGCCAGAAATGCGTATTACTAAATATGTGTACTCTTTTTCCTTCACTAGGTTTTTTCCCACTAGGTTTTTCCTAGTAAGGTTTTAACGAGGCACATTATCTTTTAATGAACAACCAAGGGGGAGTGTTATGAAAATATTATATTATGGATGTCCATTCATTACTCCGGTATAGATAATCTTCCTGAAGAAGATTATCCATTTAGTACTCTGTTCAAGTTTATCTACAAGCAGCCGATGCAGGCAGGTTGCAAGCAACTCAATGAAATGATTTGCAACAGCTTCTTATTAAACAGGCAGGTAGCAAACAACTCATGCAGACAACTTACAAACAGCTTCCTGAAAAGTCTCGCAGCTACTTACTTTCTTCTATAAAAAGAGGAGTTTTCAGTTCATTATGTACATAAGTTTGAAAGTTGAATAAAATATCAATCTTCCTCTATACTTGTCTTCAGTTTATTTCTTTTATAGTCTTTATTTTATAATATTTTTCTCAAATTGGTTGAACTTTTTGTGTAATTGATATATTCCTCTTATTCGTGTGAGCCTATGAGGACGTAACATCTCTCCTTTGTCATTTAGGCCTCATTCGGAGCCCAATTCCGAAAATGACTATGTTTAAGGTTTGTGGTGGGTTTGGCATTGTGCTTGCCCATTTCAGGGGTCTTCAGATTGGAAAACCATAAGAGCTGCGCCTGGAACTTGGCTGGGCTCATATGGCTAGGCTCAACCTATTACGATGAAGGCTCAATTTGGGCTTAATTCATAAAACTGAGTTTGCCTTGATTTAGTTACAATATCATTGCTAAGTTTAATCAATTATCCTTGCTTGACTTTAAGTAACCAAATCACCAGAATTTATATTTGAATTACAGTGGGGTGTTCGCCTCTCCTCAATAGAGTAGTGATTCACGATGAGTCTTCTGTCAAAGCTAAAACTACCTATGCAGGTCCACCATGCTTTTTACATAATTCCACTTCACAAATAATCCCAAAGTTAGTTTAGAATATTAACTTATGAATATTCGTAGGATGCTTTAGGCGCGTTCTAATATATCATCGTGATTATGTACACGTTCGCGTGATATAATTATGATTCCAAAAATAAATCATAGTACGTGTTCGCGCGACTTTGGCCAAAAATAATCTTAATAATTAATAAAGCGCGATTAATTGTGTACACGTATGCGTGACATGATTTTAGCGCACTAAATAAAACAGGTTTACGCACATGTGATCTGTTTCAAAGATAAGTCCATAACGCCATAATTAAAAGCGTTAAAAGGTAAAATACACATAGGTTCTAAAAATATGTATTTAAATAATTAATTAAGCCAGGTATGATTAAAGCGACCGTATTAATATTACAGAATCCAGAAATGCCTAATACCTTCTCCCGATTTAACAGAATTCCTTACCCGATCTTCTGTGTTTTGCGGACTTTAAAATAGAGTCAATTTCCTCGATTTAGGATTTTAAAACAAACGGATGACTTGAGTGTAACGACCTGACCGGTCATTTTACTTTCTAGATCTCGGTTCCCCTAAATAAGACTCTCTGTATACGTTTTTACTATTTTATGACCTGCGGGTATGGTTAGTTCGGGTTTGGAAGAGTTCGGGTTGAAATCGAAACACTCAGTTCTTTAATATTGGCTTTAAAGGGCTAAGTTTGACTTGGGTCAACATTTTCAGTAAACGACCTCGAAATCAGGATTTGACGGTCCCAATAGGTTCGTATGATGATTTTGGACTTGGGCGTACGTTCGGATCGTGGTTTGGATGACCCGGGAGCGTTTCAGCATCTAGAGTTGGAAGTTAGTTTATTGAAGGTTTTAAAGTTCTTTAAATTGGGTTTGGAGTAGGTTTTGGTGTTATCGAGGTCCGTTTGAGATTCCGAGCTTGAGAATAGCTTCGTAGAGTGATTTAAGACTTGCACGCAAAATTTGGTGTCATTCCAAGTAGTTTAAGTATGATTCGGCGCGTTCGGAGCAAATTGAAAGAACTTGAAGTTCATAGGTTGATTCGGTTTGGTTTGGAGTGTGATTCTTAGTTTTGGTGTTGTTTTTCGTGTTTCGTGAGGTCGAGCAGGTCCATTTTATGATTTTGAACTTGTTGGTATGTTTGGGCAGGACAACGGGGGCCCCGGATGCCATTCGGACGAGGCACGAAAATCATTTGGACTTGGAAAGAATAGCTGAAGCATTAGAGTTCTAGTGTAATCGCACCTGCGGAGGGCCAGCCGCAGGTGCGAGCTTGCAGAAGTGAGCCAACAGCCGCAGAAGCTGCCCAACATGGGCTGCCCAAAGATCGCAGATGCAGAGCATGGTGCGCACCTGCGAAAGCGCAGGTGCGATGGAAGCAACCGCAGAAGCAGCCAAAGACGCAGGTGCGGCACGTGCGTCGCAGAAGCGGCCTCGCAAAAGCGGTCCAGTTGTCCGCAGATGCAGAAGTAGGCCAACTGGGGGAGAGCCGCATCTACGATGATATTTTCGCAGATGCGGAGCCGCAAAAACGGCCATAGAGCCGCAGAAGTGAAAGTGCTGGAGGCAGTGAGGTTCATTTAATACGGGACTTAGGCCATTTTTGACTTATTTCTTTTACTTCTTGGGCGATTTTGGAGCTTCTTAGAGAGGGGCTTTCACCTAGATATTGGAGGTAAGTAATTTCTATCCAATATAAATTAAATACATAGATTATGGGTAGATTTTAACATGTAAAATTATGAAAATTATGGGTTTAGATGAACAAAACCTAGGTTTTGATAAAAATAGAATTTAACTACGAAAATGATTATGGGATGGGATGAAGATTATATATTTGAGTTTGTAAGGTTATGGGTAACAATTATCTTCGAATTTGTTTGGAAACCGGGCACGTGGGCCCGGGGATGAATTTTAGGAAGCTTCCGATTGGGATTGGGTAATCACTCTAATAGTTAGATTATGAATTTTTGAACATGTATTGATTAATTTATACAATATTTGACTAGTTTTGGGTTGTTTGGCACATAGTTGAGGATTTAGAGCATATTTGTGGATTGAAAGCGAGCTTTGAGACAAGGTAAGTCTCTTGCCTAACCTTGTAAGAGGGAATTTACCACATAGGTAATTTAAATTATTATTTGCTCTTAATTGTAGGGGATACGTACGCACGAGGTGACGAGAGTCCGTGCGTAGCTACTAATTATACTTATATCCGGGTAGCTTAGGACCCGAATCATGACATAATTGTAATGTTTGTACCCTATTTGTTAATTAAGCTGCCTAAATTATATTGGAACTTGATAGAGGAATTGTAAAAGACCGACTTCCACTTACTTGAGTTTTAGCGGGATACTTGACCGTTAATAGAAATTGTGCTTCTTTGTGTATTATCTTTGTAATAGCTTTTAAACCGAATGTTTATAAAGTATCATCTCTTCTTGTGGAATGGGACGAACGCCTCGGCAGTAGAATAGATGCATCTATAGTTCATGCCGCTCGACCCTCGACAGTGTACACATTATTCTGGATCAGGCCATACGACCTCGGATAATCTTGCGTGATAATACTCGGAGCTTAATTATATTTGATATTATTTTATGGCTTGAGAGGTTAAAATTATATATGACAGAAACTGACTTGGCATTCACCATTAGTGAAAGAATTATTCATTTCCTCTTGTTATTGAGCCATTATTATTATTTACATAACCCATGCTTATTTAGAATTTATGTATTTTTATTGTTAGCCCATAGTAAGTGTTGATGTCAACCCCTCATCACTACTTCTTCAAATTTAGACTAGATACTTACTGGGTATATGTTGTTTATGTACTCACGCTATACTTCTGCACTAACCGTGCAGGATCTGAGGTAGGTGCATCTGGCAGTCATACCGGCACGCATCCCCGTCACCATGAGGCCTAGTGGTAAGCTGCTTCCTGAGCCATTCTGCAGCACCTAGAGTCTCTCTTTTGCACTTACTTTCTGTCTACTTTTATTTCAGTAGTCAGAGTTTTGTATATTCTACTAGTTGCTCATACACTTGTGATACTAGGTCTTGGCACGCATACTAGTAGACATTATGGTTTTGGAGTATTTATATCACTATGATTGCCACTCAGTTGTCTTTGTTTTATTTACTAAATTTTCTATTCCTTAATTTCTTAAAAAATAGAATTTAATTACTTGGAAACTTATTAAAAAGAGCAATCACATGGTTAGTTCACTATTGGCTTGCTTAGTGGCGACGTTGGGCGCCATGACAGCGTATAGGAGAAATTGGATCGTGACAGTATGGTATCAGAGTACTAGGCTCACGTAGGTCTCACAAGTTATGAGCAGGCCTAATAGAGCCTTGCGAATCGGTGCAGAGACGTCTGTACTTATCTTCGAGAGGCTATAGGGTGTTAGGGAACTACTATTTCTTCATCTCTTATTGTACAATTGATGTTGTGTTAAGCATCTTTCTCTTATTCTCTCACAGATGGTGAGAACGCGCGCGACAGAGGTATCCGATCCTGGAGGAGCTACTCCCCCAAATTGTTGGAGGACGAGGTAGAGGCCGAGAGAGGGCTCCAGCCCATGGTAGAAGACGAGGACATCCCAACGTTGCCCCAGTTGTTCCACAAGTGGATCAAGTATAGGATCTTATTATTGAAGAGCAGGGCGAGGTGCCTGCAACAGAGCCAGTCCCGGTGGATTTCATGTCCGCACCGGGATTCCAGGAGGTCATGGCCCGTATGTTGCAGTTCATTAATTCTATGACTCAGGCTGGTTTATTTCAAGCGGACCCAGCCATATCTCAGGCGGGAGGGGAAGCACAGACCCCTACCGCTCAGGCTCCAGGGCATGCAGCTGCCATATATCAGACCCCGGGCGCACTACCCGTGGGCGGAGCTCATCCAGTAGCAACAGCCATACCTGAGCCCAAAGCAGCTAAGACCGGCGATCCGCATAAGCTATTAGATAGATGGACCAGGCTTCATCCTCCTGTCTTTGGGGGTGAGCGGAATTAGGACCCCCAGGACTTTATTGATCGGTGCAGTGACAGACTGCACAAAATGAGGATATTGGAGTCCCATGGGGTGGACTTTAGCACCTTTCAGCTGGAGGGCAGGGCCCGTAGATGGTGGCAGTCTTATCTTGTCGGCATACCAACAGGTTCTCCTCATATGACTTGGGATAAATTCACATGCCTCTTCTTGGACAGATATATTCTACCCTCTTAGAGGGAAGAGTTACGGTTTCAGTTCGAGCAGCTCCAGCAGGGTTAGATCTCGATGACCGACTATGAGGCGAGATTCTCTGAGTTGTCTCGCCATGCACTTATGATACTTCCTACCGACAGAGAGAGTGCGGAGGTTTGTTACAGGTTTGCACTCTGATATCCAGGCCACTATGGCTCGAGAGGTTGAGATAGGGACTTCTTACGGGCTAGTTGTGGAGATAGCTCAGAGAAAAAGCATGAGTAAGAGGTAAGAGAGAGAAAATTCATCCGGTTTCTAAAAATCACGGTATTTGAAAAATCCTGAAACTCTGCCAAATTTTTGAAAAAAAAGATGAGAAAAGTCATTTCAAAATAAGCCAAAATTTTCAAGTGTCAGGTTTTCCCTGTTTTGTTAAAACTGACCGAACTATGCATATTTAATTCTCACCAGATGTGAGATATGTAGGCAACCTCCATAGGGCTCGGCCTCGTTTTTGCAAAAATAACCCAAAAAAAAAGAATTGTGTCCAGTGTTTTGGTCAAATAAGTGAGCAGACCTAGCTTCGGTTGCATCCTGAGTCATTTATGTCGGAATAGCCTTAGAACATCTTCAAAATTGTTGAAGGGCTATTCTCGCAAGAACGAACATGTCTGTCAATTGGGCGTCACTTTTACCATAACGCCCTCCCCCGACCTCAAAACTTTCCTTCAAAGTATGAAGGGGCCATTGTTGCAAAAATATAACCATCCTTGCTTTGGCCAATGTTGCATAAATAGCCACTCTCCCTTTGTTGTTTCTTAGAAAATTGAAAGATTGTTTTGCAAAAGAGTCCATTGGTTTGTCTTTTGAAACTAGTGTCAACCCTAACTCTAACCATCCACAGGTACAAAATGAGCACTGTCCAGAACACGCCGTTAACGGTTGTAGACCAGTCTCCACTTCAGCTTCAGATGTGGTGGTATGACTTGGGGCAAGATGGTCAGGATTGGGTAACAAAGCATTTCGGCGCCCTCACAGATATTATAAAAGTTAAACCATGGGACGATTTGATTGAGGCATTAGTGACCTTTTGGGATCCCGTTCACAATATGTTCCGCTTCGCGGATTTTGAGCTTACTCCCACCTTAGAAGAGATAGCTGGATATTTCAGTTTCGACAGGGATTTGAGAAACCAGAAACTCATATTCCCAAGGACTCTCTATGTGCATCGATTCTTCGATCTTCTGAATATCAGTAAGCAAATCAGAAAAACCAATGTAGACAGGGGATGTTGTTCTTTCTACTTCTTATACTCCAGGTTTGGATAGCCAAATGGTTTTGAAATGCATGAAAAGGGCCTTAACAACGAGCAAAACAAGGACACATGGTATGTTCACCGTCGCTTCACCTTCATAGTGGCATTTCTCATAATTATGGTTTTCCCAAACGAAGAGCGGATAATTTATATCCACATAGCCAGAATTGTGCACGTCCTCACTACTAAAGAACATCACACTCTTGCCCTGATTATTCTGTCAGACATTATTGGGCATTAACATTGTGTAAATCTAGGGCAAAGTTCTTCGAAGGGTGCAATATTTTGTTACAAATGTGATTGATTGAGCATCTCCGTCATCGCCACAGATTCATGAGCTATGGCCCGAGCAAGAACAACCTCATCAGGAGTTACGAGGAAAGAGTAAAAGATTACAATTCGCCAGAAGGGTTGAAAGCATGGATATCCCATTTAAGATCTTTAAACGCAAGTCATATTGAGTGGACTTTGGGATGGCTCTCGGTAAGGGAAGTGATACACATGTCGGCCTTAAAAAGTTATCTACTGCTGATGGGTTTGAGAAGTGTCCAACCGTATGTACCATAGAGAGTTCTAAGATAGCTAGGAAGGTACCAAGTAGTGCCTGAGGATGAAGATTTGAGTGTGCAAGTGATTGAGCTACATCCAGAAGCCCCATTACCCGAGACTTTAATCCAGCAAATTTTGGATGGTTGCCGGTATTTGAAAGATGATACCCAGGTGCCGAATCCTGCGAAAGCTGATGTAGATCCGGGTTACGCTATGTGATACGGGAAAAGGTCTTATGTAGATGATGAGCCAGAGCCCGAAAGGCCTGCCAAAAGGCCGCATGTTCAAGCTTTTGATGATAAAATTCAAGAAAGGTTGGTCTGGGGTGAAAAGGAAAAGGTATACCAAGCAACCATTCACACCTTAGAAGAAAAGCTGAGAAACCTCAAATTTGAGAATGACTTACAAGCGCAAGAAGCTGAAGGTGAAAAAAAAAGTCTGACCCGTGAGAACGAGGCCCTCCGAGCCCAACTCTGGGAAATGAGAATAGCCGCTGAGACGCTTGTAAGAAGTGAAAGGGACCAAAAAATCATGGGAAACTTGAGGCAAAGGTGCACGACTATGCGGCTGATCTAACAAAGGCCGAAAAAGAATTAGCAAAAGCTCAGGCAAGGATGGTCTAGTTGGGAAAAGATGAAGAAAAATGGACAAACTTAGCCCTCCAGGCAAAGCAAAGTTACGACAAAGAAGTCACGGTCTTAAGGAAAGAGTTAGCAGCTTTTGAGAACGAAATGGGCCAACAAGTAAGAGACTTTAGGACGGAGATGGAGCATTGCTATGCCTTGATCAACAAGTTTGAAGAGGATGTGTTGAAATTGCAAAACCGGAACAATAGGGCCATGCAAGTCGTGGTAGTCCGAGAACAACATATTGGATGATTGCTCCAGCAGAAGGGTGCTATTAAGCTTAGAATCAAAGAAATATTTGACTACATTGCGATAAAATGTAATGAGTGTGAGAATATGACTAGAGCTATGTTTTTCGCTTCGGTGTTGTCTTTCGCTCGCTAGGTCATGGCCGACCTAGAGTTCCTTCAGGAAGAGATTACAATCGAGCCCACGCCAAGACTGACTGAAGTCACCCGGGCCCCTGGAATAACATTTGAGAGTCATTTGTGTTCTTAATTGTTGAGTTTGTAGTTTACCTTTTTCTCACGTCGAGTCTGTTTGTCCTTCGTCCATTTCGAGTTTGTTGTTATCTTGCTTTGAGTCTGTATGTTTTCCTTTTAAAGTCAGTTCTCAATGTTTTTGAGTCCTTGTAATCAAAACCCAAAAGAGTTTGTTATTAACGAAATATTGAAAACTCCAAAAATTTCGTTGCTTTTATTTCATTTCCCTGAACTACGTAATGGTCTGATTCATGCAGCATCATGATATGTAGGCAATCCTCATCAGATGCAATCATAGCCATAATTAATCTGAGCAAAAATCAACAAAAAAGAGAGAAAATAAATAAAAAGAAAAGAAAGAAAGAGTGACAAAAACAAAAGAGAAAAACCAGGAGTGACAAAACAAAAGGAAAAAGAGAGCGAGAAGTGGAAGGAAATAGTACAAATATTTAAAAGGCCGGGATGAAACACGCAACCGTTGCAAACACATGGTAGAAGCGTTTAACTGTTCAGGTGCATTGCATCCCAATGTGCGATTTCCTATCTGTTAAATATTTCAAAACTAACAAGGTTGTTGTGCGTGCCTTTAGCCAGGTTTAATTCAGGTGGTTGGTTCTTGTAGGTAATCTGGCTTCTCATCCATACTTCATAAGATCTAAAGGCAAAGTCCCTATGGCCTCCGAAAGTCATCTACCAATTATCGATCCTGAGGATAACCGGACATTGATTATTCTAGAACCTAAATCAACAACTGCTGAAGAGAACAGGATATTGCGTCTCCGCATGATGAAACTGTGGGACGCCTGGTCTAATGGAAAGGAACCGCCAGGTGCAATTCCTGGGTTCCCTGAGTTTATCCCTAGGTCGGGTGGATCTACCAACGTCCCCGTGTCCAACCCTTTTATCCCTGCAGGTACCCTTCAATGTCGTCTAACGGTCATGGCATGCCTTCTACGGTTCGCCTGCAGGTGCCAATTTCTAAGGAACCTCTAGTATTGTTCTCCGCCGCATCGGTCTTTACCGCGGCACAACCAACTGTACCCAGGTCGTGTTTTGAACCCCCAACATTAACCTTCCAAGGTCCGCATTTTCAGCAGGATATGACTTACATCACTCCGGACTCGTACACCCAACATCCATAGTATGAGCTTCCAGATGAACCAGAAATAACAACAACAACAACAACCCAGTATAATCCCACTAGTGGGGTCTGGGGAGGGTAGTGTGTACGCAGACCTTACCTCTACCCTGGGGTAGAGAGGCTGTTTCCAATAGACCCTCGACATCCTTCCCTCCAAGAACTCCCCACCTTGCTCTTGGGGTGACTCGAACTCACAACCTTTTGGTTGGAAGTAGAGGGTGCTTACCATCAGAGCAACCCACCTTGTCACAGATGAACCAGAAAGAACAGTTAAAAATCCCCAGTAGGAAGAAATGGCTCGAAAAATGAAAAGCTTAGAGCAGAGTTTGAAGAACATGGAGGGCTTGAGTGGCCAAAAGAGTGTCTCATATTCCAACTTGTGCATGTTTCCACATGTTCATTTTCCAGCTGGTTTCAAAATGCCAAAATTTAAAAAGTACGACAGGCACGAAAACTCGATCGCTCATTTGAAAAGGTATTGCAATCAACTAAAAGGGGGTGGTGGAAAAGAGGAACTTCTGATGGCATACTTCGGGGAGAGTCTGGCGGGAATCGCTTCTGAGTGGTACATGGACCAGGAAATCGCTCACTGGCATGTATGGGATGATCTTGCTAGAGATTTCGTCCGCCAATTTCAATACAATATGGATA
Organism: Nicotiana otophora; assembly: GCA_000715115.1. Classification (NCBI taxonomy): domain Eukaryota; kingdom Viridiplantae; phylum Streptophyta; class Magnoliopsida; order Solanales; family Solanaceae; genus Nicotiana; species Nicotiana otophora. Next base: position 69,400 of record AWOL01S0007350.1, on the reverse strand, counting down.
TTGCTCCAGACAGAAATTCTCTATCTAATCTAAAGAAGAAATCCACGGAAACTTGTCATGAATATGCTGTTAAGTGGCGCGAGCAGGCCGCCCATGTGAAGCCACCAATGGATGAGACAGAAATGGTCACAATTTTCTTGCAAGCCCAAGAGGCTCCAGAATGGCTCCAAAAGTTACATCACAAGCCATCCAGAATGGCTCGAGGGCCAATCGCCAAAATAAAAAGGGGAGCCATGATGGCTTCGAGCTCAAGGGGATCTCACTAATCATTTAAACATTCTTATATGCCACCACAAACCCCACAACATTACTATCCATACCATGACACTGCATACGTCGTGACACCTCCTCCATATGCGGGGATGAATGCACAACCCTACATACGACCCCAACAAAACTACAATAAAAAATGAGCTCCACCTCCTACAAATAATAATCCTTACCAAGCTCTATATAATCCTCGCCCATCATAAAATACACCCCAATATAATCCATGCCCCCGAGAGCCTCCTAGAAGTAACAGTTTCACCCCCATTGATGAATCTTACTCAAAATTGCTGCAAAAGTTAATCCAATCGGGTTTATTACAACCTGTGCCTCCAAATCAGCCAAACCCCGAGTCTCCAACATATAGGGCCAATGCCAGATGTGTGTACCATTCAGGGGTTGTAGGCCATGATATAGAAGATTGTTAGACCCTCAAACAAGCGGTCGAAGACTTGATTGAAGCGAAAAGAATTGTGTTGAGGGACGAGGAGGTCCCCAAAGTGACCAATAATCTATTTCCTACTCACAATAACAGGCCAGTTATCGGTATGATCTGTGATAAAAAACAATTTGACCAGTGCTGAAGGCCATTGTTTCCATCGTTAGTTCAGAGGCAAGACCTAAAGTCGCGGCAAAACTGGCCAAAACTGAAAAGAAAGTAGCTCCGGTTCCTTAGGTCGTTGAAACAAAAGTTGGGTCGGCACCTGCCAAGAATTTGATTCTGTATGTTCCTAAGGCCCCGAGAAAAGAAGAGCTTGTCCTCAATACCCCAAAGAAGTTTGATGAAAAGAAAGTTACGTTGAATGTGCCAAGGTTGTATGTTCCGAAAGGAACACATGTGGTGCGAGGGCCGGTAATTTTTCCAAGGCTGACTGAGCCTGTGGTTATCAGTCATGCACCATAGAGTTAGATGAAATATCCCACTACAGTCCATTGGAATTATAGCAAGACAGTTATCACTTACAAAGGGAAATAAGTTATGGGGGAAGTAAATGAGATGACTCGGTTTGGGAGGTACTATACCCCGGATGAGCTAAGAAAATCCAAGTAGAACGGGGACAAACAAATGACACCCAAGAAACCTGTGAGCAACGGAGAAGCGGAAGAGTTATTTAAGAAGATGAAAACCTCAGAGTACTCGATAGTCGACCAACTCCGGAAGACTCCTTCCCAGATCTCACTCTTATCTCTGTTGTTGAGTTCAGATGAACGCCAAAAAGTGCTCCTCAAAATTTTGAATAAAGTGTATGTCCCAGTTGAAACTACTGTCGAACAATTGGAAAGGATGGCCAAAAGATTTTTTGAGATCAATAAGATCTCATTCAGCCGTGATGATTTGCTTGTAGAGGGAGTCGCCCACAACAAATCCCTCCACATGAGTGTTAAATGTGAGGGCTACTATGTGAAAAGGGTGATGCTGGATGGCGGGTCTGGAGTAGATATTTGTCCTTTCTCAACGCTCTAGAGGATAGAAATCGGTACAGAAAGAATTCGGGCCAACAATGTTTGTGTACGCAACTTCGATGGGGTTAATAGAGACACAATCAGAGAAATTGATCTAATCTTAATTATTGGTCCCGTGGATTTTGAGGTGACCTTCCAAGTCTTGGACATGGAAACCTCATACAATTTCCTTCTGGGCAGACCATGGATTCATGCCACCGGATCTATTACTTCCACTCTCCACCAGATGGTCAAATTTAAGTATGACAATCAAGAAATTATTGTCCATGGAGAAGGCGAGCAATCTATTTACCGGGACCCCTCAGTCCCATGTCTTGAAGCCAGGGAAGGCAATGAGCACATTGTGTATCATGCTTTTGAAATTGTGGTCGCCGATCAGTTTGAAGAAGAGGCCCCACTACCTCAAACTTGTTTGTCTAATTCTTCAATTATAGTTGCCAACCAAATGATCAGAAATGGGTACAAGCCCGGAAAGGGGCTTGATCATCTCTGCAGGGCATTATTGAGCCCATTTCCCCGTTCATCAATGAAAAGTATTTTGGGTTGGGTTTCTGAGCTACAGAGGCTGACAGAACATGGGTTGACAACAACTAATAAAATGGGTAGGTCCTATCACAGCCCATTCTACATCTCGTCCGATCATTGTTAAACGAAAGTATGTGCAGGAAGAAGAAGAGGCCTTCACAGCTGAAGCAATTAATGATATCTGCAGAGCTTTGAAACAAATGCTATATGAATCCTACATAGCCCAGTCAGGGGAAGGCACGAGCCGTGTCGAGATGCAGTATATGGGACCCAATTTCAAGCTCCAGAACTGGGAGGTACCCCGTTCCCCGTCAGGCGGGAATCCCGATAGTTCAGTCTTGCTATCTTTTCTACATTACGGGTTATTTCAAGGTGTAACTCGAATGTTTTACTTTACTATCTTTTAATTCTGATGTAAATCCTCCTATCTTTCAATTCAATGAAATAGAATCAATATTGCATCGTTCATAGATGTCTCTTTTCCTTTGTTCTAATTTTGCTATTTTTCTTATCTTTTTATTTTCAGTTCTAATAATGCGGACTTAAATAACATGACATGCTTGCGGAATTCATGCTCAGACCCTAAAATACTCTCTAACTTTGAAATAATGAATCAAGAGCTAGAATATGATGAAGATGAGGTTTTAGGGAAATAAATCGAAAATTAGAACAATTTGAGAAAAAGCCTAAGCCAAACTTAAACGAAATTGAGCTAGTTAATTTGGGCAATTCAGAAGAGGCCCGAGAAACCATGATAAACATTCACACTGATGAAAGAACTAGATATGCCTTGTATCCAACTTTTGTTTGAATTCAAAGACGTATTTGCATGGTCTTATGATGATATGCCAGGGCTAAGTGTTGATTTGGTGGTACATAAATTGCCTACCTATACCGGTTATCCGCTCGTCCAACAGAAGCAAAGAAAGTTCAAAACTGACATCAGTGATAAGATCAAGGAATAAGTCACTAAACAATTGAAAGGTGGTGTAATCAGAGTGGTTCTATACACCATATGACTAGTTAATATGGCCGGTGCCAAAGAAAGACGAAAAAACCCAAGTTTATGTTGATTATAGGGATTTGAACAAGGCGAGTCCCAAAGACAACTTTTCATTGCCAAATATCCACATTCTTGTTGATAATTGTGCTAAACACGATATACAGTCTTTCGTAGATTGTTATGCTGGGTATCACCGGGGTTTGATGGATGAAGAAGATGCAGAAAAGATTGCTTTTACCACACCTTGGGCACTTACTATTACAGGGTCATGTCGTTTGGTCTGAAAAATGCCAGGGTAACCTATATGAGAGCTATGACTGCCATCTTCCATGACATGATGCATCAAGAGATTGAGGTATATGTGGATGATGTGATCATTGAATCTAGAATGCAAAAGACCATGTGCGAGATCTGAGGAAGTTCTTTGAGCGTCTATGCAAGTACGACTTGAAATTAAACCCAGCTAAATATGCATTCGGAGTTTCGTCCAGTAAACTCTTGGGGTTTATAGTCAGTCAGAGGGGTATCGAATTAGATCTGACAAAGATAAAGTCTATCCGGGATTTGCCACCTCCGAAGAGCAAAAAAGAGGTCATGAGTCTGCTAGGGAGATTGAGTTACATCAGTAGATTCATCGCTCAGCTTATCACCACTTGTGAGCCTATATTCAAGCTGTTGAAGAAATACGCAACAATCAAATGGACAGATGGGTGTCAAGAAGCTTTTGATAAAATTAAAGAATATCTGTCAAATCCATCGGTGTTGGTTCCGCCCGAACCAGGAAGACCTTTGTTCTTATATCTGACAGTCTTGGAAAAGTCTTTCGGCTACGTCCTGGGGCAACATGATGTAACTGGTAAAAGAGAACAAGTTATATATTATCTGAGCAAGAAGTTCACCAGTTATGAAGCCAAGTACACTTTGTTGGAAAGAACTTGTTGCGCCCTAACTTGGGTCGCCCAAAAGCCGAGACAATACTTGTTGGCTTACACAACGTACCTCATAACTATAATGGATACTTTGAAGTATATATTTCAGAAGCCAATGCCCACCGGAAGGTTAGCAAAATGGCAAATCCTGCTCACCGAGTTTGACATTGTCTATGTCACTCACACTAAGATGAAAGCTCATGCCTTGGTGGATCATCTCGCTGAAAACCAGGTTGATGATGAATACCAACCCCTAAGCACTTGCTTTTCGGACGAGGAAGTAAACTCAGTTGAAGTAATTTCAGAGAACATCAATGCCTGGAAAATGTTCTTTGATGGGGTTGTAAACACAAAAGGCATAAGGATTGTAGCAATTCTGATCTCACCCACATGTCAACACTATCCGGCCACAGCCCGACTTCAGTTCTTTTGCACAAACAACACTGCTGAGTATGAAGCATGCATCATGGGTATGAACATGGTAGTTGATTTGGATGTGCAGGAGTTATTAATCATGGGTGATTCTGATTTAATTATCCGGCAACCCCAAGGTGAATGGGAAACTCGAGACATCAAACTCATCCTGTACAAGCAACATATGGAAGACCTTAGTAAACGGTTTAAGTCCGTCAAATTCAAGTATATTCCCCGATTCCACAATAAGCTGGCTTATGCACTAGCTACTTTGGCCTCAATGCTGCTGTACCCGGGTAATGTTTATATTGACCCGCTAGAAATTCAGGTTCGAGAAAGGCATGGTTATTGTAACGCAATTAAAATGGAGCCAGATGGTGATCCATGGTATTATGATATCAAAAGGTTCTTGAAAACAAAAGAACATCCCGAGCAGGCCAGTGAAGATCAAAAGATAACTATCATAAGGCTTACAAGCAGTTTCTTTTTGAGTGGAGAGATCTTGTACAAAAGAACTCCAGATCTGAATCTGTTGAGGTGTGTAGATTCTCGAGAAGCTAAAAGGTTCATGAACGAAGTGCATTCGGGAGTATGTGGGCCTCACACGAACGAGTATGTCCTTGCAAAGAAAATCCTCCGGGCAGGTTATTATTAGATGACCATGGAAAAGGATTGTTTCAGTTTTGTCCATAATTGCCATCAGTGTTAGATACATAGTGACTTGATTCATTCACCGCCTTCAGAGTTACATCCTATGTCAGCGCTTTGGTCGTTCATTGCCCGGGACATGGATGTTATTGGGCTAATCGAGCCGAAAGCTTTAAATGGGTGTAGATTCATCTTGGTTACAATTGATTATTTCACAAAGTGGGTCGAAGCAGTCACTTTGAAAGCCGTCACTAAGAAAGCAGTGGTGGATTTTGTGCATTCTAACATTATTTGTCATTTTGGTATTCCTAAAACTATCATTACAGACAATGCTACAAATTTGAACAACCACTTGATTAGGGAGGTATGCGAACAATTTAAAATTATGCATCGTAATTCTACCCCTTATCGGCCCAAATCTAATGGCATCGTTGAAGCTGAAAACAAGAACATCAAAAAGATCCTTAGGAAAATGGTTCAGGGTTCCAGACAATGGCATGAAAAGTTTTCTTTTGCACTATTGGGATATCGCATAACCGTGCGCACATCGGTTGGGGCCACTCCCTACTTATTAGTTTATGGCGCTGAAGTCGTGATACCCGTAGAAGTTGAGATTCCCTCTCTTCGGATCATTGTTGAAGCTGAGATCGAGGATGATGAATGGGTCAAAACCAGGTTGGAACAATTGACTATGATTGATGAAAAGCGAATGGTTGCAGTTTTCCACGGGCAGTTGTACCAACAAAGAATGGCTCGTGCCTACAACAAGAAAGTGGGGACCAAACAATTTGAAGTAGGGCAACTCGTTCTGAGACGTATTCTCCCGCATCATGAAGAAGCCAAAGGAAAATTTGCTCCAAATTGAAAAGGTCCATACATTGTAACAAGAGTACTGCCAAAGGGAGCGCTGTATTTGGGAGACATCGAAGGAAATGTCCCCGAGAAAGCTGTCAATACAGACACGGTCAAAAGGTATTAGGTTTGACCCTTTACACAATTTTAACATTCTCTGATTGGGATGACAGAGGCTTTCTTTCTCACTACCCAAACACTATCAACCCTTTTCAAACTCTTTGAGCATGTTCCCTTTCTTTGATTACCCTCTTTGGAACCTGAAAGTTATTGAAAAGAAAAATGAAATGCAAAAATGAAAAAAAAAGAGAAGAAAAGAAAAACAAAGAAAATCAATTACAAATTTCACGTAATTGAACTATGTTCGACCTGATTTCGAAAGGATACGTAGGCAACCTCTCTCTGGGGTTTGGTCACACCAAAACAAAAATTTATATTCCCTTAAAAGTGAAAACTGGGGCAGACGTTATAACGGTTTGGCGATGGTTCGCCCAAAAGGTTCCAAAGTTGTAATTCAATCCAAATTATTTTACCCAAATCTGTGTCAAGTCCTTCTGATCAATCGGCGAGAATGTTCAAGCATTGGAGGATACGGTTACTTGGATCTGATGCAACCAAAATGAGAGAAATAAAATGAGAGAGTCTTATTGGTGAAAATCTTCACGGGCACCGTAAGGCAATAGTAAGTAAAGAAATTAAAAATGAGAGAGTCTTGTTAGTAAAAACTCGCATACAGCACTATAAGGAGATGGTGAGAAGCGAAATGAGAGAGGTCAATAGGTGAAAACCCGCAAAGGGCGCCACTGATCAAAAAGAGAATCCTCATAGCCATTGGCATCTACACAGTCCTAGGCAAGATTTCTCGGTTTCGAGGCAAAAGTTGTGATGAGTTTTATGAGAGTCGGACGGTTTACACGGATCAAGCATCCAGTTCAAAAGGCATGTCATGTTCATTGAAGTTCACATGTACTCCTAGATAAGTCCTTCTTTCCGTTCCCCGAAAAGGACACCTCTTGTTCAAACTCATTCTCTATTCCATTGTTTGTTTTTCTTTTAATCCCTTTCGGTCTAAATTTGTTCCAAAAACTAAGGCAAAGAAGAGATGGCAAGACTGATTTACAGGGCTCTTGTTTGACATAAGCTGATATTCAAAAGGCACCCAGCCTCAGCAGGGGCATCAAGTCGACCCCGACTGGCCATGGTGGCCGATGCTTCGAAATCAAAAACTCTTGGAAGGAGGAAATCAAATTGAAGTACCTACAAGGGAAAAATGAAGTTGAACAGGTTAAGTCTCACATGACTAACTGTGTTACAAAGTTTGAAAAGCCAAAAGTTCCCCAATGCTATGAAATTGGAACTTTGAAGAAAGAAGTCAAAAGTTAAATGCTCGCAAAGGCAAAATAAAGTTGGAAAGGTTAAGTCTCGTTACGTGACTAGCCGTCATGGCAAAAGTTTGAAAAGCCAAAAATTCTCCGGGGCCAGAAATGCAATCGGTATTCAAGAAACAACCAATTGCCATTGAAATCGTCATCAAATGAAGATGTACCTAGATCAAGTGACTGAAACACTCAAGGCCACAAAACCAACCAGCGTTTTAAATTAACAATTATTCTTTGTTGAAAAATGAAAAACGGGTGCAATCCAAAGACAACCTTGCAAGAAGCAAGTGCAACAAAAAATGAAACCACGCAGAGACTAAAAGCAGCTCTGCAACAGCAAAACTCCAAAAAGGGAAGTCTTCTCAAAATTCTTTCCTACATGTTACTCATTCTCTAAATAAAATGAAAAAGAAAGAAAATTCAAAATCATGGTAGTATAGGGTACACCAATCCATAGCTGCATTATCCAACGTAGGGTACACCATTCCCTAGTTGATGACATTTTAGACATAGTGTGCACCACTCCCTAATCTCCTTACCAGTATAGGGTACACCAATCCCTAGTTGCATTTTTCAACGTAGGGTACACCATTTCCTAGTTGATAACATTTTAAATATAGGGTACACCACCCCCTAGTCTCCTTACCATTATAGGGTACATCAATCCCTACTTGTGTTTTCCAACACAGGGTACACCATTTCTTAGTTGATGATATCCTAGACATAGGGTACACCACTCTCTAGTCTCATTACCAGTATAGGGTATACCAATCCCTAGCTGTGTTTTCCAACGTAGGGTACATCACTCCCTAATTGAGTTGATCTTAAATGCAGGGTACACCACTCCCTGATATCTTTATTGATAGACTTAAATGCATGGTACACCACTCCCTGATATCATTCTTAGACATAGGGTACACCACTCCCTAGTCTCCTTACTAGTATAAGGTACACCAATCCCTAGCTACATTTTTCAATGTAGGGTACACGATTCCTTAGTTGATGATATTTTAGACATAGGGTACACCACTGCCTAGTCTCCTTACCAGTATAAGGTACACTAACCCCTAGCTGTGTTTTCTAACATAGGGTACACCATTCCCGGGTTGATTATATTTTAGGCATAGGGTACACCACTCCTAGCCTCCTTACCCGTATAGGGTATACTAATCCCTAGCTGTGTTTTCCAACAGAGGGTACACCACTCCCTAGTTGATTGAGCTTAAACGCAGGGTACACCACTCCCTAATATCATTACTAATTGATCTTGAATGCGGGGCACACCACTCCCTGATACCATTACTGTTTGATTAAGACGAAATGTAGGGTACACCACTCCCGGGCACCATTCCCTAGTTTTTTCTAGTATAGGGTCGCCAATCCCTAACTGTATTTCCTAACATAGGGTACACCACTCCCTAGTTGATTTGATCTTAAATGCAGGGTACACCACTCCCTGATATCATTCCAAATATAGGGTACACCATTCCCTAGCCACATTTTCCCAACATAAGGTACACTAATCCTTAGTTGAGATACCATTTAAACAATCATGTTACACCATTCCCAAAGAATCATATTTTCCTAGGGTACACCAGTTCCGACCTTTTATTGCTTTCAATAATGAAGTAGTATAGAGTTTTGTTACAAATAACTCACGAAATTTTCCTAGCAAAAATTGGGGCAGAAAAATTTCGTTCGTTTGTTTATTTTGGTGTCTGAGCAGGTTTTACTTCGAGGCACAGGGTTCGAGATGATCAAAAGAAGACGTCTCAATCCAGAATAAAGAAAATAAAAGAAAGAAGTAAATCTAAAATGCAGAAGCGGATGAAAAATATGTGGATTGCTCAAGATATGACTGAAGTCACGAGCATTGCAGATCACATTTTTGTTAGAAGAAGCCATAGAACAAAGAACTAGCACCTGCAGCTAGCAAGCATCATGGTTCATATTAGAGTCTGCGTGAAGAACCAGTCAAGACTCAAGACCAAGCTTCAAAAGATTTATAGATAAGAATCTTGTAACTCATAGTTGATAGACTTGTTTAGTGTCTTTTGATTTTGATTTTGGTGTAATAAAGAGTTCAGTAGGCAGTAATAGTAACAACAGCAGTTAAATCACAGCTTTTCGGTAGTCCCAGCTACCAAAATTTCAGAACTACACTAACCTGATTCCTTTATAGCCAAGGATATGTAGGTAATCTCAGAAGCAAGGTTCGATCAAACTTTTCCAAAATACTTCCCATGGAGTATCTAACGGGCAAAGATTGCTCGTGATTGCTCACTTTATCTTTATCCGAAAACTCTTCATGTTCTCAAGCAAAGCGGGGCAGCTATGAACACCTAATTTTTGCCCTACATAAAATTACTCCTAAAAAGCCCCAAAATAGTTTTCTAATTAGCTTAGATTTTTGTAAGAATTTTAAGATTTTTTCTTTATTTGTTGTCTTCATTTTATTGCAGTTAGTTGTTTTTTTTTTGCCTAATTAGGAATATCTTAAATCACAAAATGTCAAAAATACTTTCATCTTTTATTCTTGTTGCATTCTAACATTTTAGTTGCATTTTAGGATTTAATCATATTTTTAAATGCAGAGTTTTAAATCATCAAAAATCATCAAAAAATATTTTATCTTTCATTTAGTGTGTTAATTGTATTTAGGAATTAATCACGTGTTAGTTGCATTCATAAAATAAAAATCACAAAACAATAGTACTACATTAGTCATTTTCTTTGCATGTTTTAATTTGACTAGCTTAAATTGATTCACAATTTTAATTAGTTAGATAAGTGGTTTAGTAATGCAAAAGAGGAATAACTAGGAGTTCAATTAAATTGGCTAATTTTGAAAAAGGAATTAGAAGAGAAAAGGGAATTGTTTAGTCTTGTCTTCGAATTGGGCCAATGCCCAGCAGCCTAATTACATTACAAAATCCGTCCAAATTTCGCCCCAAGCCCAGTCTCCATATTGCGGTCCAGTTCCCCTATAACCCAAACAAACTCGTTTTGGCTTAAAACAATCACAACCATTCATAAACAGCTGAGAACTCCAATCCCTAATCCTTTATAACTGTCCTAACATACCCCCCAAACCCTAGATACCCCCCTTCATTTCTTCATCTCTCACACTCTCTCACTATCTGCTCAGAGCCGCCGCCAGAAATCGCCTATGGCGGTGGCACCACTCCAAATCCACCCAAAATTTCACCCCATACTCCCCATCACCTCCCCATGCCCCTCCCGTCATTAGATTTCCAAAAAGAACACTAGATCTCTCTGATTACTAGATCTAGGTTTGGCCGAAAATGCAAAATCACCCTTTTTCATTTCTTGCCCTATTCCGACCCCTTTTCACGTTAAAATTTACATAAAACGGTGGATTTTGATATAAGTTGTCGATTGGTTTTAGTTTTAGTGTGATTTCGTGTTCGCTGGGAGCTGGTCAATTGCCGTTTGACCCACCTGAAAACTTTAAATAGTTTCTCGCATTCTCTCTCCCTCACTCATAGCCGTCCGAACCATAAGCCAAGAACATAAGGAACATTCAAGGTAGCAGACCTTTTGGATTCAAATTCCTCCAACCTCTTCAATTGATTTTTACCGGCCAGTTGATCGATATCGTTACGTATAGCACTGGTTCCACTTTAAAGCGTTGAACCAGTGTTCATGTCACGATATTGGCCGTTGTCCGGGTTTCTTTTGCCGACAGTTGGACCTCCATCAGTAATTTCTTTGCTTTTATCCCTAATTTCTTTTGATTTATTTACTTGAGCATGCTTAATATTTGTCATATGCTTGTAGTGTTAAATGATCAGTTAATTGCTTTTTGGTTTAGGATAATTAACAAATTTTTAGATTAGCTGAATGCATGTTTAATTAGCTGTGATTGTATATCGTTTGCATCTGTTAATTGAAGGCCGAATTAGCTAAAACTCTTGCATATTTTTGTTCCCTGATTCTTGTTTGGACTTTGAGGAATTTGGGCTTGTATTGATAGGTGTCATTGGGCTAAGATCACTTGACCCAGGCCCAAAAGTATGAGGTTGGATAAGTTTAAAGGGTAACAAAAGTAAATAGAAGTAAAAGAATAGTGTGATTTGCAAATACTGGAATAGTGAAGGGTACTTTACAAGGCCTAAAAGGGTAATTGGAGAATTAAATTTTTTGAGAGTACAAAATCTGTTAGAAAAAGATGCCTTTTCTCCTATTTCTCAGGACTGACACATTTTTCAGATCATTCTCTCATTTTGCTATAAAAGACACCTCTCCCACATATTTTAGGACAGACTAATTCCTAGATTTTCAGAGATATTTTCCTTTCACTCATCTTTACTCTCATTTTCACACAAAAGTTTTGGAATTCCACCTTTAAAAGTTAAGAAAATATCAGAAAAAGCTAAAAAAAAAAGAATTCTTCTCAGTTTGCTTCTATTACTGCTATTTCGCCTCATCTTTTTGGGATTGAAGTTCAGTCCAGTTTTAATTTCTGCTATTTGTTGTTGTGTTGTCAAGCTATGGTTGAATCTGATTTCTAGCTACACTTCTCAAAAATCGGGGATTTATTTTCTTTCTTCCTTGTTGCTTTTGCTGCTATTAAGGTACAAATACTCTCCTTCGATGTAAAAGTACTCAAATGCTATAATATCATCAGACTTGCAATCATGGGTCGACTATATGTTTGATAAATATTCCTATTTATGTGTTTGATTGAATGTTCTCTACTATGTTTGTGAGTAGAACTGGATTTGAAATTTTAGCATATAGAACTAGTATAAATCTGAACATAAGTGTTCATGTTGTAGTAATCATGGAAGCATTTTAAATTATATTAGTTGACTAGTTAAAATGAAGTTAAAATTGAGATTTTTAGGTTGGTTTGAAGCTGAAGAAATGTTCATATCCAACAGTAATGTATTGACTAGTGCTACATAGATCTGGAATTTTGAAGAAGAAATATGGAGGAGTTCGTTTGTATTTTGATTTGATCTCAGTTACGTTGTTATTTAGTTTAGGATTTGGAGACTATTTTTTATGGATAGTTTTTTTTTTGTATAAAAATGAGTTGGAAACAAGTTTTTTATTATGAATAGAATTGTACTTAGAGTTACTGTCTATCTTTTAGAGAGTTTGTTACTTTGTGGCTAAGTCATTTTTCCCTCTATAAATATAGGGGCTTTACCCCATTGTAAATGATCTGAAATTCAATAAGAATTACCTCTCTTTTTTCCTTTCAATATTATTCTTTCTTTATTATTTTATTTCACGTTATCATCACGAGACTCTACCGTCTCAAGAAACTCTTTGAGAAGACTAAGATATAATTTTTCTGCTCTTTTAATAATGTTTGATATTAGGAAACGAAAGTTCGTTACCCTTGAAATTTCAGGCAAGAACTATATGCTGTGGTTGTTGGATGCTGAAATCCATTTAGATGCAATGGGTCTTGAAGACGCTATTAAAGATAAAAATAAAGCGTCTACCCAAGATTGTGCTAAAGCCTTGATTTTCTTGCACCATCACCTTGATGAAGAGTTGAAAATAGAATATCTCACAATCAAAGATCCACTTGTTTGGTGAAATATATTAAAGGAAAGATATGACAACTTAAAGTTGGTCACACTTCCACAAGCACGATATGATTGTGCTCATCTGAGGCTCCAAGAATTTAAGTCTGTTTCTGAATACAATTTGGCAATGTTCAGAGAGGAAAGAGAGGAACATCTGAAAGGGATAACTGTACAAAATCTGTTAGAGAAAGATGCCTTTTCCCCTATTTTTCAGGGCTGTCACATTTTTCAGATCATTCTCTCATTTTGCTATAAAAGACACCTCTCCCACAGATTTTAGGACAGACTTATTCCTGCATTTTCAGAGACATTTTCCTTTCACTCATCTTTACTCTCATTTTCACGCAAAATTTCTGGAATTCCAGCTTTAAAAGTTAAGAAAATATCAGAAAAAGCTAAAAAAAAAAAAGGAATTCTTCTCAGTTTGCTTCAATTACTGCTATTTGGCCTCATCTTTTTGGTATTGAAGTTCAGTCCAGTTTCAATTTCTGCTATTTGTTATTGTGTTGTCAAGTTATGGTTGAATCTGATTTCTAACTACACTTCTCAAAAATCAGAGATTTATTTTCTTTCTTCCTTGTTGTTTTTGCTGCTGTTAAGGTACAAATACTCTCCTTCGATGTAAAAGTACTCAAACGCTATAATATCATCAGACTTGCAATCATGGGTCGATTATATGTTTGATAAATGTTCCTATTTATGTGTTTGATTAAACGTTCTCTACCATGTTTGTTTGCGAGTAGAACTGGATCTGAACTTTCAGCATATAGAACTAGTATAAATATGAACATAAGTATTCATGTTGTAGTAATCATGGAAGCATTTTAAATTATATTAGTTGACTAGTTAAAATGAAGTTAGAATTGAGATTTTTAGGTTGGTTTGAAGCTGAAGAAATGTCCATATCCAACAGTAATGTATTGACTAGTGCTATATAGATCTGGAATTTTGAAGAAGAAATATGGAGGAGTTCGTTTGTATTTTGATTTGATCTCAGTTACGTTGTTATTTAGTTTAGGATTTGGAGACTATTGTTTATGGATAGTGTTTTTTTGGTGTAAAAATGAGTTGGAAACAAGTTTGTTGTTATGAATAGAATTGTACTTAGAGTGAATGTCTATCTTTTAGAGAGTTTGTTACTTTGTGGCTAAGTCATTTTCCCCTCTATAAATATAGAGGCTTTACCCCATTGTAAATGATCTGAAATTCAATAAGAATTACCTCTCTTTTTTCCTTGCAATATTATTCTTTCCTTATTGTTTTATTTCACGTTATCATCACGAGACTCTACCGTCTCAAGAAGCTCTCTGAGAAGACTAAGATATAATTTTTCTGCTCTTTTAATAATGTTTGATATTATGAAATGAAAGTTCGTTGCCCTTGAAATTTCGGGCAAGAACTATATGTTGTGATTGTTGGATGCTGAAATCCATTTAGATGCAATGGGTCTTGAAGATGCCATTACAGGTAAAAATAAAGCGTCTACCCAAGATTGTGATTTTCTTGCGCCATCACCTTGATGAAGGGTTGAAAATAGAATATCTCACAATCAAAGATCCACTTGTTTTGTGGAATGTCTTAAAGGAAAGATATGACAACTTAAAGTTGGTCACATTTCTACAAGCACGATATGATTGCGCTCATCTGAGGCTCCAAGACTTTAAGTCTGTTTCTGAATACAATTCGGTGATGTTCAGAATTACTTCTAAATTAAAACTTTGTGGAGATAATATCACTAACTATGATATGCTTGAAAAAACGTTCACAACGTTTCATCCCTCCAATATGGTCCTGCAACAACAGTACCGAGAGAAAAGTTTCAAGAAATATTTTGAGTTGATTTCTCTTCTCCTTCTGGCTAAACGAAATAATGACTTGCTCAAGAGAAATTACGATAATCGACCCACTGGGTCTACACCATTGCCTGAAGTGGATGAGGTGTATTTCCATTATGCTAAGCGTGGAAAAGGCCGTGACCCTATTCGTGGTCGTGGCCGTGGACAAGGAAAAAAGTTTTCTGGTGTTAATCATTCCCCATAGAACAATAATCACCAAAAGTGGAAAGGGAAAGATGAGAAGCCAAAGGAAAATGGTTCAGAAACTGTATGCTATCGTTGCGGTGGAAAAAGGCACTGGGCAAATATTTATCGTAACCAAGACATTTGGTTGAGCTTTATCAAGTATCTCTAAAGAATAAAGGCTCTGAAGCTAATTTTATCTCTGACAATGAATTTGACATCACACACTTGGATGTGACAGATTGTTTTGAGCACCCTGATGGAAAAATAAACCACTTGATCGGTGATGGATCCATGGTTAAAGATGATTGAGTAGTTTGACTTTTATTTTTACCTATTCATAATAGTTAGTGAATAAAGATCATGTAATCGTAGTCTTTACATGAATACTAGTTTTTCAATTAGTATCAATTAGTTTAGCGATAGTCGTTTATTTAATAAAGCTTTCATTCTATCTGACCTTGTTTTGATTAATCATTATTTGTTATTGATTTGGTTTACTTAAATTTTCTGTTAGACTAGCAAAACAACAAATTGATAATTGGTTAAGTACTAAACAGACGAAAGAGGCTAGTAAAACGAAGAACATCAACACCAAAGAAATGAACTTAATGTTCTTTATTCTTGGACAATCAATGAGTCAAATAATAGTTAATAAAACTAGGAGTTCTCCGTTAATTTTGATATTTGAGAAGTACATTGAACCCATGTCTACCAAAATGAGTTTAGGCTTGCATGCTTTACATTCAAAATTATTGGTGGAAAGTTTTAAGAATCGGAGCAAAATGATAAGAGAGAAATTAACTTCTTGTTATGTTAACAGTCAACTCGTTCACTATTACAGTTTTTAAATCATATGACAATAATTGCATTGTTTTTAGCTATGGAATTATTTATATCATAATCAGAGTTTGCCTGAAATTGCATTAAAAGTCATTATTGAACCACTGATTTAACTTTATTTATTTTTTCTTTTTCTATGATAATACTGATGTTTATTCGTATATTTCTTTTGTATGTCAAACCATGGGAAGCAAATATAGATACCTCACAAAGCAAACTTGGATCAAATTTTAATTATAAAAATATTTGTTTAATTGATTCATGTACAACACATACTATATTCAAAGAGAAGAAATGTTTCTCTTATTTAAATATGTATAAGACAGATGTTACTACAATTTTTGGTAGTAGTAATTTAATTGAAGGCTCTAAAAGAGCTATTATAACTCTGCCTAAGGGAACAATGTTTATCATAGATAATGCAATGTTCACCTCCAAGTCCAAGAGGAACTTGTTAAATTTTAAAGATATCCGCAAAAATGAATATCATATTGAGACAATAGATGAGAATAACCTTGAATATCTCATCGTTACCAAAAATGTCTCTGGCCAGAAAATAGTTATTGAGAAGTTCCCATCTTTGTCTTGTGGCCTGTATTGGACAAGAATTAATGCAATTGAGTAACATTCTATTGTAAATCAAAAGGTTACTAATTCCAATACTTTTGTACTTTGGCATGATCGATTGGGACATTTGTGGACCTATTCACCCACCTAGTGTGTCGTTTAGATATTTTATGGTCTTAATAGATATGTCTTCTAGATGGTCTCATGTATACCTATTATCATCTCGCAACCTCGCATTTGCAAAATTAATGGCACAAATAATTCGATTACGGGCACAGTTTTCTGATAATCCATTTAAGTCTATTCGACTTGATAATGCTGATGAGTTTTCATCCCAAGCATTTAATGATTATTGCTTATCAATTGGGATAAAAATAGAATATCTTGTAGCTCATGTTCACACTAAAAATGGCCTTGCAGAGTCTTTAATTAAACGTTTGTAATTGATAGTAAGACCGTTACTCATGAAAACGAGGTTACCCACTTCTATTTGAGGTCATGTCATTTTGCATGCAGCAATGCTTCGTCTCAAACTGATAAATTATCATAAATATTCTCCGTTGCAATTAGTTTTGGGTCATGAACCTAATATATCCCATTTAACCAATCCTGAGATTCATGAGGATATCACTAACTCTCATACTCAAGAAAATAAGGAACTACCAATAAATCCAATCGATATTGAGACAAATTTGAAACGATTGGATATAGTGGTGGATTATATCTTTGCATACAATGTTGCATCTAGCATTATGCAATATAGTGAGGATCTTGAACCTCAATCTGTTGAAGAATGTCGACAAAAACGTGATTGGCCAAAATGGCAAGAAACAATCCAATCCGAGTTAGATTCACTTGCGAAACGTGAAGTTTTTGGGCCTGTAGTCCAAACACCTAATGGTGTTAAGCCTGTTGGCTATAAATGGGTCTTTGTATATAAAAGGAATGAGAAAAATGAAGTACAAAGATATAAGGCACGCCTTGTTGCACAAGAATTATCACAAAGGCCTGGTGTAACGACTCAGGCGGTCGTTATGAGAGTAATAGCCCTGATCCCCTATTTACTGCTTCTCCCATATCTATTTCTTCTATTGTGACTTGCCGGGAGGTTTTATTTTAGTTTTTAGAGTGTTTTGGGACACTTAGTCCCTAAATGGATGTTTAAGCCTTAGGATTTGGACTGTAGTCGGAACTGTGTGAAGACGACTCCGTAATGGAACTTCTGCCAGTTTCGTTAGCTCCGTTAGGTGATTTTGGACTTAGGGGCGTGTCCAGATTGTGTTTTGGAGGTCCGTAGATTATTTAGGCTTGAGTTGGCGAAAATCAAATTTTTGGAGTTTTGGATCGGTAGTGAAATTTTTGATATCGGGGTCGGATTCCGATTTCAAAAGTTGGAGTAGGTCTGTAATATCGAATAAGACTTGTGTACAAAATTTGGGGTCAAGCAGACGTGTTTTGATTGGTTTCGGTATCGGTTGTCGAATTTGGAAGTTTCAAGTTCTTTAAGTTTGAATCGGAGGATGATTTGTGATTTTAGCGTTGTTTGATATGGTTTGAGGGTTCAACTAAGTTCGTATGGTATTTTAGGATTAGTTGGTATGTCTGGTCGAGGTCCCGAGGGGCTTGGGTGAGTTTCGTGTGCTTAACGGATTGAGTTTGGGACTTATGCAATTGGTGGAGCTACTGCATCTAGTGTAATCGCACCTGCGCACCTTGGGCCGCAGGTGCGGCACCACAGAAGAGGCCATGGAGCCGCAGAAGCGGTTTTGACCCTGTCCAACTGGGACCACAGGTGCGGCCATAGATCCGCAAAAGCGGACGCGCAAAAGCAGAAGAGAAGCGCAAATGCGGGCTCGCAGAAGCGGCCCTTGTTCGCAGATGCAGACTCAGTCCCCCTTAAGTGATTTTTGCACCTGCGATGGAATTTTCGCAGGTGCGGTTGAAGGCTCGCAGGTGCGAGATGTCTGGACAGAACACTTAAATGCAAGTGTTCGTGATTTTTGCTCATTTTCAACATTTTGAGCTCGGGTTTGGCGATTTCTGAGAGCATTTTTGAGGTGTCTCTTGAGGTAAGTCCCTTGTGCTTTCCCACCTGGTTAGTGTGTATTTAAGGTGGAAATTTGGAATTGGAGGCTAGGGATTTGGAAGTTTAATTTGTAGATTTGGAGGACCATTTGGTGTCGGATTTTAGTAAAATTGATATGGTTAGACTCGTGAGTGAACGGAATTTCGTATTTTATGACTTTTACCCGATTCTGAGAAGTGGGCCCCACGAGCGATTTTTGAGTTAATTTCTAAATTTTTGTTAAAGTGCTGATTTCATTAATTAGATGAGTCTATTATGGTTGTATTTATGATATGTAATTGCTTTTAGCTAGATTTGGGTCATTCAGAGCCGGATATTCGTGGGAAAGGCATTGTGACCGATTGATTGAGCTTGGTTCGAGATAAGTGGCTTGTCTAACTTTGTACGGGGGAAATCCCTTTAAGATTTGGATCTATTGTGATACGTGAGCGCTGTGTACGTGAGGTGACGAGTACGTACACGGGCTAGTTGTGGTAAAACCCGACTTTCTTACTCAGTAGCAACATGTTTTCCTGTTATTTTGAGTTATACCATTTTAATGAGTACTAATCTATTCTCATTCTTAATTGAATTATTCCAATATGTGTAGCTATCATGTTTAGTCTAATACAACATGTCTACATATCTTAATTGTTTATGTGAATTCTGTGCAGCATGCTTAGTGAATTTCCTGCTTCTTCCTTAACTGGTACTTAGTCTAAATTGTAAGATTTCGTGATGTAGTTGCATTTTTTTTTGCGCTGCATATTTACTTTAGGACTACAGAACAGTATTCCGGGAGATCCTCCTGTCTTGCATATTTACTTTGGGACTACAGAACGGTATTCCGGGAGATCCACCTGTACTGCATATTTACTTTGGGACTACAGAACGGTATTTCGGGAGATCCCCCTTTCTTGCATATTTACATTGGGACTACGGAATGGTATTCCGGGAGATCCTCCTACACATTTACGTTTGGGACTACGAGACGGTATCTCGGGAGATCCCCTGTTGTATTTTTGTGTACTGAGCTGTTACCTTCTATGATTTCATTGTTGTTAAATTTCAGCCTTTATTTTATTGCGATATTACACTCTATATTATTTTATTATATAGTTACCAGTAGAGCCCCGACCGAGGTTAGGCTTGGCACTTACTGGGTACCAATTGTGGTGTATTCATGCTACTCTCTGCACATATTTTTCGTGTGTAGATCTAGGTGCTCCTTATCAGCCGCACTATCAGTGAGCCGGAATAGCTTTGGAGACTTCAAGGTATATTTTCCGCGTCCGCAGACCTCGTAGTCCCCTTCTACTCTTTCTTATGTCTGTTATCTTCTGTATTTTCCTTGTTAGATTCTGATGTATAGAGACACTAGATTTTTCCTTCTGTAGTTTGTGATTCACGATGTTCCGGGTTTTGAGATTTGTTGTGTATTTTTGAATACTAGGTTCCTAGTTTTAGGCTTACCTAGTTGTAGAGACTAGGTACCGTCACAATGTCATACGGAGGGGAAATTGGGTCGTGACACTTGGTGTCGATTTTGAAGAGACATATTCTCCTGTTATGGATGCTATAACTTTCCGTTATCTCATTAGTTTTGCTATCCATGAAAAGCTTGAGATGCAATTAATGGATGTGGTTACAACCTACCTTTATGTCTCACTTGATAATGAGATATACATAAAAATTTTTGAAGGATTTAAAATGCCCAATGCACATAATTCAAAGTCCCGGAAAATATTTTCAATCAAATTGCAAAGATCTTTGTATGGTCTAAAGCAATCAGGAAAAATGTGGTATAACCGCCTTAGTGAGTATTTATTAAAGAAAGGTTATATAAATGATGCCATTTGCCCATATGTTTTTATAAAAAAAACAACGTCGGAATTTGTTGTACTTGCCGTATTTGACGATGACATAAACCTTATTGGAACTCCTATAGAACTCCAAAAGGCAATTGATTATTTAAAGAAGGAATTCGAGATGAAAGATTTCGGAAAGACAAAATTATGTCTCGGTTTACAAATTCAACATTTGGCAAACGGAATTTTTGTTCATCAATCTTCCTACACAGAAAAGGTATTAAAACGATTTTACATGGATGGAGCACATTCATTAAGTACTCCGATGGTGGTTCGATCACTTGATGTGAATAAGGATCCGTTCCGACCTCAAGAAAAGAATGAAGAGCTACTTGGTCCTGAAGTACTATATCTTAGTGCAATTGGTGCACTAATGTATCTTGCTAATACTAGAAGACCTGACATAAATTTTTCAATTAATGTCTTAGCAAGATATAGCTTTGCTCCTACAAGGAGACATTAGAACGAAATCAAACACATATTGCGGTATTTAAAAGGGACTACCGATATGGGCTTATTTTATAGAAATAATTGCAGTCCCGATCTTGTTGGTTATGCCGATACTGGATATTTATCCGACCCACACAAGGCTCGATCTCAAACAGGCTATGTGTTTACCTGTAGAGGCACTGCCATATCTTGGCGATCGACTAAGCAATCAATCGTGGCTACTTCATCTAATCATGCTGAGATAATTGCTATTCATGAAGCAAGTCGAGAATGTGTGTGGTTGAGGTTTATAATACATCTTATTCGAGACAAATGTGGTTTGAAATGTGACAAACTACCCACAATTTTGTATGAAGACAACGCAACATGCATAGCCCAACTGAAGGGAGGATTCAACCAAAATTATTTTTCACACATGATCTTCAAAAGAATGGTGCTATCAATGTGCAACAGATTCGTTCAAGTGATAATATGGCTGATAAATCTCTACCGACGTCAACCTTTAAGAAGCTAGTGTACAAGATCGGGATGCGAAGGCTTAAAGATGTGAATTGATGCTCTCATCAGGGGGAGTTAATACGCGTCGTACTCTTTTTTCCTTACAAGGTTTTGTCCCACTGAGTTTTCCTTGCAAGGTTTTTAACGAGGCAACCAAAAGGCGTATTATTAAACATGTGTACTCTATTTCGTTTACTAGAATTTTTTCCCACTGGTTTTATTTTAGTTAAGGTTTTAACGATGCACATTATCTATTGAGTAGACATTCAATGGGGAGTGTTATGAATAGAATTGTACTTAGAGTGAACGTCTATCATTTAGAGAGTTTGTTACTCTGTGGCTAAGTCATTTTCCCCCCTATAAATAGAGGGGCTTTACCCCATTGTAAATGATCTGAAATTCAATAAGAATTACCTCTCTTTTCCTTGCAATATTATTCTTTCCCTATTGTTTTATTTCATTTGTAATAAATCCGTTCATTAATGAGTGTAACTAATCAATATGTCAACAAATGCTGCTCATATTATGTTTTTTTCCAAATTGGTTGAACTTTTTGTGTAATTGATATATTCCTCTTATTCGTGTGAGCCTATGAGGACGTAACTTCTCTCCTTTGTCATTTGGGCCTCACTCGGAGCCCAATTCCGAAAATGGCTATGTTTAAGGCTTGTAGTGAGCTTGGAATTGGGCTGGCCCATTTCAGGGGTCTTCAGATTCGAAAACCATAAGAGCTGCGCCTGGAACTTGGCTGGGCTCATATGGCTAGGCCTAACTAATTGTGATGAAGGCTCAATTTGGGCTTAATTCATAAAACTGAGTTTGCCTTGATTTAGTTACAATATCATTGCTAAGTTTAATCAATTATCCTTGCTTACCTTTAATTAACCAAATCACCAGAATTTATATTTGAATTACAGTGGGGTGTTCGTCCTCTTCAATAGAGTAGTGATTCACGATGAGTCTTCTGTCAAAGCTAAAACTACCTATGCAGGTCCACCATGCTTTTTCCATAATTCCACTTCACAAATAATCTCAAAGTTAGTTTAGAATATTAACTTATGAATATTCGTAGGATGCTTTAGGCGCGTTCTAATATATCATCGTGATTATGTACATGTTCGCGTGATATAATTATGATTTCAAAAATAAATCAAAGTACGTGTTCGCGCGACTTTGACCAAAAATAATCTTGATAATCAATAAAGCGCGATTAATTGTGTACACGTATGCGTGATATGATTTTAACGCACTAAATAAAACGGGTTTACACACATATGATCCGTTTCAAAGATAAGTCCATAACGCCATAATTAAAAGTGGTAAAAGATAAAATACACGTAGGTTCTAAAAAAATATGTATTTAAACAATTAATTAAGCCATGTATGATTAAAGCGACCGTGCTAAAATTACGGAATCCGAGAATGCCTAATACTTTCTCCCGAATTAACAGAATTCCTTACCCGATCTTCTGTGTTTCGCGGACTTTAAAACATAGTCAATTTCCTCGATTTAGGATTTAAAAACAAACCGGTGATTTGGGACACCATAATAAATATTTCAAGTAACGACTCTAATTAAATAAATAATCCAATTTCAAATAATATCACTTTAATTGGAAAAACTACCTTATTTTCGGAAAAAAAAATGGTGTGACAAATACTACAACAAAATCAATTATCCCTCAATCTCATGCTAGTAGACATCAGCTCAATGTAAATGCTTCTTTTGGATTCATAATATTTCAATACTGTTATGCAAAATAGTACCCAAAAAAAGTGACATAGTCTCTGTTATGTCTGTAACCATAGGCATGCCCCTGGTAAGGGACCAATTTAGAAATAAAGATGTCACAATTCAATTGTAATGTTACAACTGCATAGTAGCTCTAAACAAATTATTTATGAGTCAAATTTAATGAAAAGAATTTTAGTTTCTATACCCTGAATTGTACCATCAGTACTTAAAAGTCAATTACAGAAAACTTTTCATACCAAGTATGTGTTAGGTTGTTTCGGGCTTAAGAGTCAATTGGCTTCTCATAGGTTTTAATCATAAAAGAAAGGTTGGTATAACTACTATTACATGAATCCACCTTGGATATGTTATAGTATTCCAAAACTTTTGGTAGTCTAGTTGGTGATGAAAATCCAGAATATGAAAAAGAGAAATACATATTCTTAGCGTTCTTAAAATAATATCCGACAAAATGTATATTTTTTGAATATATGTGTATTACATAAAAATATATATATATATATATTTTATTCACTTTTCGGCTGACAAATGCAATTAATTTCAGCTGTCCAACCAGTGTTGTATTTTGCGCATATGAAAACAAACATAAAAAAATTGCAAATCTCATCAACTGAAGAGATAAAACTGATGAAGCTTAAAAGGTCAATTCATGTCTTGAGGTTGAGGTGGCGGAGGAAAAGGTGGAGAAAAAAGAAAACCAGAATGGGAATTGAAGTTTGGCCCAGCATATGCATAGTCCGCCTCGTACGCTGTCCTTGGTTTCTCCTGTCACGTTAAATTAAATTATGGAAAAATCACACAATAGTCGCTAACAAAATAGCAGACGAAATGTAAATTTTTTGTATATTATAATCATATTTTTATGCATAATAATATGTATTTTTTGTATATTGATTAGCGGATGCAATTATTTTGGGCCGACCAACCAAATGTATTACTTGCCCTTAAAATGTCCGCATGAATTCTATATTTTAAACCCTCAAAAAGAGTCAAGGAAAAATATGAAATGAACCACGATGAAAATATTATACACCTTCCGTCTCTGGAATTACAAGTACGAAGATACATCTAATTTTTAAAGTGAATTTACATGTTAATTTCTCAATCCTTTTGAAATAAGATATTCAAATTTAGAGAATACATAAAAAATATTTCCTCTTGATTCAAAAAGAACAATAGATTTTGGAGCAGGAGGATCAGATCGTCTCAACATCGGTCTCCATTGGACTTGGACACCTCAATCTTTTAAGAACTATAAGTACTAGTAAAATTTTATAACCAGAGATAATTTGAGTTGTATAAAAAAGTGGTAAAAAAAGAAGTTATATAATTCACAAATAATAACTTTATGATATAAAATTGACACAGAGTGTTTCATTTCTGCTGGAATAATTAAAAACACTTCCTTGTGTTACGGATCTACGACCAAAAATTCAATTACTCTCAACCCTTGATGAATATTCCATTCCTGAATGATCTCATTTTTTCAATTACTCAACCATTTCATTCTACCATACACAATATTTATTCATAGTAAAAATAATTTTCATGACCAAATAATATTGTTCCTTTTGGGACAGAAAGCATACAAATAAAATTACAAAAGAAAAAAAGAAAAAGAAACGAACCTCAAGCAAAACTCTATGGGTGCGTCCATAGCCAAAAGATCCCAATGTTTTTCTACCGAATCCTAAACAATCAAAACAGCAGAATAAAGTTAGTGAACAAAGAATATTTCAACAAAGATTACTAATCCACATTTTGTAGTCAATTTCTAATTAAGTAAGAATCCAAGAGGAAAAAACATGGAAAGAAAAGAGAATGGATAACCGTGACACTGAGAGAAGGAAATCATTAGAAAAGCAGCTACGACAAGTGCAAGAGCAATGAAACGCCCCATCTTTGGTTTTTGCTTAATTGGTGTGTTCTCAAAATGGAATTATGGGGTTTTGTGTTTAGGGAAGAGGTGTAGTTCAATTAGAATCCTTTTTAGGTTGGGCCATAGACGAAAACTATTAGATTTGTTACCCGAGTTATCAAACAAACAAATTATGAAGATACTAATAAATACATGGAAATAACGCTAATTTTAAATAATATGTTGTCGTGTTTAAATCCAAACAAGACACGTCTTTCATATACATATTTATTACTTAACTTTTCAATTTAATTTTAAATGTTAAGGTTAAATTGCTTGATTTGGTGTAAATACCCATAAATATTTACCTAAAATAATTTATCTACCATCGATGTTTACACTAAATTAATTAATTTAATCATGATTAGATGATATATTGAGGTAAAACTATACAATAATTAACGTGATAAAAATATATGTAAAAGAATACATGTCCGTTGTTCATTGGTTTAGTATCAACATTAAATGCGAATAGGTTCTTTCTCAATGTATTTAACCCTGAAAATTAGCATTAAAATTCCTCCTTATCTAATTGACAAGTTCAACAACAGAATCCCGCAGCAAATCATGCCATCTACACTCTTTATCCGGATTTTACTAAATGGCTAAAATGTAAACGACTATTTCTTATAGAAAAGGGGGATTTTTAGCATGCATGAAGCAGTAAACAATACTGAGTAGTAGTTCATATTATAAAAAATGACACATGTTATATCCATTTAAAGAGACGAATATATCCTGTTTGCGGCTATCACCAACACAAAGTAGTCGCTACTTACAAATAGTACTTATCTAGTCATTCTTCAGTTTTGTAATCAAACTATGTGGCTAGTAGTTGTATTCACGTGTAACCAATCCAACACCAAAACCACAAATAGAAGAGCATATAGAAGCTTGCCAGTTCGCATTGTAGTAGAAAATTAACAAGATCGAACTGATTAAGCATGCTTTGACGGGAAGCACCAGAGATTCGAGGGAAGGGGTGGCGGGACAGGGGGTTGGTTGGGAAAGCCCACCGAAGGGTGCCTTGGTGGGGGTGGTTGGGTAAGGTCGGGTGCAGGGTGGCAGGTCTGAGGTTTGGGTGCCGGGGTAGCGAGGGTGTCGATTGGGGTGGGTGGGGAAGGTTAAAGAAAGTTTTGAAAAATGTTTTCATTAGGAAAATTAGTCAATAAGGAAAATATTTTCTAAATCATTTAACCCAACAAAACATGAAAACTTTGGAAAATGTCCTTCGTACCAAACACATCCTTGGTATAAAAGGCTAATTCTTTTGCCAGGCTTTTCATCTTTCCTCGCAATGAGGAAAACTACTTTAACTAGGCAATAAGGCAGAGAAGCTGCTGCTTGTTTTGCCACACCGTCATTTACTACCTCTTAATCTTAGAGTTCAGTTAATGAAACACAGGAAAGTTTTATTTCACATTTCAAGACTCTTATTGAATAAGAATGAGGGACCTGGTCGGCTTTCACGCAGTTCCTTTGTTCAGCTTGGAGATCAAGACCATTGACCACTTCTCTTAAGGGAAGAGAAAACTGAAATGCGCAACAGTAGCCAGGAGAGGTGGGATTCAAGAACTAGAAAATTACTACAACCATAAAATTATTTTATCCTAATGTCGACTCTCCCACTTCACTGCCAATGACTTGGCCGTACTACTAGAGTTGACTTAAACCAATTAAAATAGCATTTGAAGCTTATCAATTCCCATCAAATCACACAAGACCAGCCGTTTAGATTTAGCATGCGAACTTTGCAACACATCACCATGTCCTCTTGCTGTATAACAGCAGCAATTTTGAGCAAAGAATCTCTTACAGACATGATGTAAGCGAAGCTATTCATTTTGGCTGTTCCAAGCAGAGGAATGCAAGAAAAGAAGGGGGAAAAAGAAAGCAGAATTCACTGTAGATCATAGCACCAGATTAGGTTTGACTAAAGCCCCCCGAGCTACCCAAAAGAAGTATCCATGGCTTAAAAAGCATAAGCAATGAAAGGCCACGGATAATTTGGATCATAAGGACACGATAAAATCCATCATTACATAGCTAAGCTACTGGTAAGATGGTCTTGATTGCTCTATGGCTCTATTTGTTCACACAGATAGAGAAGGGTTGACAAGTTAAGGAATCAAGAGGAGAAGAAAGAAGAAACTTT
Organism: Nicotiana otophora; assembly: GCA_000715115.1. NCBI lineage: Eukaryota > Viridiplantae > Streptophyta > Magnoliopsida > Solanales > Solanaceae > Nicotiana > Nicotiana otophora. The sequence goes on along the minus strand of AWOL01S0007350.1, from coordinate 42,214 downwards.
GAAAATAGCCATTACCTTTGCCCTTGGCAAGCTGGCACTAAAATGGCGGTGTCTCTTCTTCACTAGAATAAGCTCCTGCTAAAGATAAAGATGCACCGAGTCTCTCTTGCAATGCCTTTATTTTGTCGTTTTCAGCACAGCCTTCTGCAACTTAGTAATACATTACTGCTATGGATGGAATTAACTCCTTTATGCCTTCCTCTGAAAAGATAGTATAATAAGCACCATACAGAGTTTAAATTATGCATTACCCTTCAATTTACAATCATGAAAGGCTGACACCTAGAGGAAGAATTGCAAGGTAAGGTTCTTCAAATAAGCAAAGATACATCTCTTAGAGATGAGCTAAAATAACTCACTAAAGCAACCTCAGGAAATATATAGGACAGCGCATTCATAATAGAGCATTAATAATAACGTTCACAACAAATGATAAAGCAAATAATAGAACATTAAATTTTACCTTTACCTTATTCATCACATGGTGAATTTAGTACACAAACAGCCTAGTTTACCTCTCACTTTCTCAAATACAAGTATGTACATCAACTAACAAAGTGGAAAAAAAAATGAAAAAGAGAAAAAACAAAACACTATCATCCATAAAGCACCTTTCTTAGAAAAAGGAGAAATTAGCTGCTAGAGATTCATCTACTCCGATTTGAAAGAAATAAAGGAATCTACCCTACACTTTCGCCAACACTACTGCGTGAAGAACTGGCTCTAGCCAAAATATGCCGTGACAGGTAACAGTAAATAAGAGTTACTGAGCTGAAAATTTGTTGCGTGGCCATGCTATCATTTTCTGATATTTAAAATTCTCAATGATTCTACAACTGCTTATAAGCCCTCATTGAAATTTCGTGAGCGAGACAATGCTGCTGGATTTGCTTGTAATACAGTAGAGTTTTCTGAAACACTATTGTTTCCGTCATTCTTCGACTGAAAAGTACTGAAAGGACTTCCACCAACTGAATCAACACTATCATGTTTTATTCCCAATGTCGCCCATATAGAACTCTTTGCAGCCTCTCCTGGATCATCAATCCGCAGAGTTTTTGGAACCCAGAGGCACTTCTCATGATTACTCTCATTTGAAGGCTCTTCCTTGCTGCTCAGCGGTTTTAGTATGTTTTCATCCCTTGAGTGTTTCCCCAGAGTTGGTGAATTAGGACCAGATGTTGTAGGTGTTTGGGTTAGGGAAACAGTAGGTGGGGACACCAAAGGGACATTCCAAGAACCTGCTACATTATAACCCCAATAAGCAGCTGTTGGGTAAAACGGCATAGGAAAGACAGGAGGGCAATAACCAGGAGGAGGGACTGCAGAGGTCCAATGGACAGAACTGCACGGATATGGCCAAGCAGCCCCAGGATAGCAAGCCAAGTAAGGTGGAAAGCTAGGGAAGTTCTTCCTTAGCAGGTCAGGTCCGATTTTGTTAACTTCATCATCTGAATTTGCGGCAGAGACTGAAGATCTTCTGGAATGGTCATCTCCATTATCTCCAGCTCCGTAACTAACTTGAACCCCGGACTCTTCTGGTTTATAGAACCCATTTGGCGGACAATTATGCATTGTTTTGTCAGCAATGTTCAAAACTGAAGCCATTGATTCACAGAGTGGCTTATGGGAGCCAAATGCAAGAATAGGTTGCTGGATTCCGTTTGGATAATCTGTTTGTGCATTGGGAAGTGTTTCAGGGACAGACATTTGTCGGTAATGTGGAATTGAGTTCTTGTTTTTGCGACGACCAGAACCTACAGGCACATTCCTCATGGTCCCACCAGCTGTCCAATATCTCTGGCAATTCTTGCAGAAGTGTCTAGGCTGGCTCACATTGTAATTGTTGAAATAACAAAATTTGGTTTCCAAGCTGTTACACCTGGGACATGGAAGTATCTTATCTGGCCTTTTGAGGATTTTCTCTTGCGAATTACTTGCTTCATGCTGCTCTTCTTCACTTTTTGAAGGTCTTGTTGAACAGTCGTTATCAACAGGTGGCCCCTCTATAGTATCACTTCTCGATGGATCTGAATTCTGATCCTGTAACTCCTTGCCAGTCAAAGTTCCCATCTCATCCTTATCATCATCCATGTTTCCTCCAAAGTAATCCTGTATGAGTGATGCATTTTCACATAGGAGTAAATTGAGTCGGTGAACTCTTCTATTCAAATTATTGGAAACTTAGGAGATCTCAAAAGAAAAGGTTAAACGAGACTTCACTAGTCCTATACTATTGCAACAACCAAGATTCTTCATCATTAAGAAGCATGAAAAGTTGTCGAGAGAAATGTCGAGGCCAAAGGTAAAAACAAGAAGCAATAGTAAGTTATATATGGACGAAAGTAACCAGGGAGGACTAAGTACACAAGTGAATAACAAATTAAGTATCTGTACTCTCTGAGCTTGGAAGTAGAGTGTTCATACCATTACACAAATAAATGGTATGAAGAAAAAGTTTCTCAGTTAGCTAGTCAAAATTTAAACTTTTCCCATTTAGCAAGTCTAAAATTAAACCATCTATTCACGCTAATAGATTGCTTGTTATAGGAATCAAACATAGTAAAGTAACACAAATCTTAGATATAGAGATGTGAAAAATGTTGAAATGATTGATGGAATTAACTTGAACTCTAATGAATCTCCAAACAACTGTAAAAGAGTTCAAATTCCATACACTGACAACGTAAAATGATCATTAGAGATCATAATAATTGGAATAAGTAACCTAAGAAATAGGCAAGTAATCTTCTATAACATGTTCTTTGAGTAGATATAAGTTAAATCCATTGTAAAATTACTTAATAACTTTCCATTAGAAAAACCAAGCGTTCAAGGAGATAAGGAGCTGAAAATAACACGAAGGAACCCCAAACAAAATTAATGAATGCGTGACCTAATACACAAATCGACAAATTTCAACAAAAACTCAAGGCTGCGGTTGGATTTATTCTATATCAATTGAACGAAGTAGAGTATATAGTTTCTCTCTCGTTCAAAAACCTGATGAAAGTGCTCCTGTACTAGCTGAAGCTGAGTCAAATGGAAAGTCAATAACAGTCTTCTAACAAATTATATATTCTTTCTAAGTGCAAAAAGCTACAATCCATACCTTGTGAGTTTCTATATCTTCTTCTTCATTGGTCTCCTCAGGCGAAGAATCATCTTGAAGAGTTGCAGAAGATTCTGGAATATCAGTCAACTGAATGGTTTTACCGAACAGTTTGATGGCTGGGTCTTTTAGTTCCGACATATTTGGTGTTTGCTGCTATGCACTTTTTCAATTTCCTAAGATAAAGTTAGAAAAAACAGAGAGAAGAACATAACATAATCCAACAAACAAATCCTGTGATTTTGGGGATTCAGTCTCATGTTACTCCCCACAGATCTGACACATACACATACAACCCCGACACACACAAAACCCCTATGTGTGTGTAACATTCTCTTTTAGTTATCTACTGTTTACTTTACACACTCATTAAAAACAATACTAATAAATAAAATATAATTTATCATGATATTTATATTAATTGATATATAATTTTAATAAATTTAAAAATAATTTAAAATAAGTAAATAATGCTAAGGGCAAAATAGAAAAAGTAGATTATTTTTCTTTTGATATGCGAAAAATGACAAGTAAAAATGATAATTTATTTTTAGAATACTTGACAACTAAAAGTGAATGGAGGGAGTATATGTTATGCGGATTTTTTTAAATTTTTAATAAATATTAAATTTGAATATATAATTTTAAAGATATAATGAGTTTAGTATAAGAACTTTAAATATCATGTTAATATCAACATTGTATTAGGCATATTTGGGTAGGACTTTGTTGGGCATTGAGTAGTGGTGGTTGATTCGGATATATAATTTATTATGTGAATCAAAACAAATAGATTATATTAACAACAACAACAACAACAACCCAGTATAATCTCACTAGTGGGGTCTGGGGAGGGTAGTGTGTACGCAGACCTTACCCCTACAGGGTAGTGTGTACGCAGACCTTACCCCTACAGGGTAGTGTGTACGCAGACCTTACCCCTACAGGGTAGTGTGTACGCAGACCTTACCCCTACAGGGTAGTGTGTACGCAGACCTTACCCCTACAGGGTAGTGTGTACGCAGACCTTACCCCTACAGGGTAGTGTGTACGCAGACCTTACCCCTACAGGGTAGTGTGTACGCAGACCTTACCCCTACAGGGTAGTGTGTACGCAGACCTTACCCCTACAGGGTAGTGTGTACGCAGACCTTACCCCTACAGGGTAGTGTGTACGCAGACCTTACCCCTACAGGGTAGTGTGTACGCAGACCTTACCCCTACAGGGTAGTGTGTACGCAGACCTTACCCCTACAGGGTAGTGTGTACGCAGACCTTACCCCTACCCTGGGGTAGAGAGGCTGTTTCCAATAGACCCTCGGCATCCTTCCCTCCAAGAACTCCCACCTTGCTCTTGGGGTGACTCGAACTCACAACCTCTTGGTTGGAAGTGGAGGGCACTTACCATCAGAGCAACCCACCTTGTCTAAATAGATTATATTAACTACAATAAATAATAAATTTAATGTAATCTCATAAGCGGGATCTGGAAAGTTCGGTGAATTTGCAGACCTTACCCCTATCTTGTGAAAGTAGAAAACATATTTTCAATAGACACTCGGCTCGAAAAAATCATGGAAGGCAAAAAAATTATAAGATAATAAGATAACTGAAACAAAGGAAATAACAGGTAATACTGTAAATCTAAGAATAAGAGAATGCACAAATAATACTAATCCTACTTGTATGGAAAAGAGAAACGTTCCACTATCCACTAACCTACGTCCTAATTCTCGACATACACATTTTCCTATCAAAAGTCATGTCCTCGGTAAACTGGAGATAAGTAATGTCATGTCTAGTTACTTCTCCCCCGTACTAACTATTTGAATTAAATCAGTATTATAGCTAAACAAATTTGAGTTAAGCAGAATGAATATACAGATCCATATAGTCGACTCTACCAATTATAAGGCTGAAACGATTAGTTGAAAGTTTTAGATAAAGCATAATTTAAAGTCATCAATTTCGAATTCTTCTTTTTCAAAAAATAATTTGGGGATTATCAGCAACTTGTTTATGGAAAGTACGTGCAGAAAGTGTTAAATACAGCTGGGTATGCCACGTCAGAGGTAGAAAACAATTCTGAGCCACAAGCTGTTTGTGGCGTTGAGATTTTCTATTTCTGCTTTTACTCTTTTTTGATTCTCTATAAAGTGACTCTTTTTATCTGAGTCAGCAGCACCTTTTCTTTCCTTTTTTTCTCGTCCCCTAATTCTTCTAATTGGGACCCACTTTTGAAAGCCGCCAAACTTTTCGAGTTTGCTTCCATTTTTCTAATTTCCTTTATGTGTTTTTCGATTTCTAGTGGATGGAATTGCAAGTTGGGCCAAAACGTTGACTGACGTTTTTTCTTCCAAGAGCAAACTTTTAAATTTAATAATTAGAAAAAGGTTTATATTTATTCATGTACTATCTGGAACTGCTTAATATGTTCTATTCATGTTTTTCAAATTCGTTAATCGTCTTGTATTTACTTTTATTATTAACAAAGCTTCATCGTAAAAATGGATGGATTTCATTATATCAAAAAATTTCGAGGAAAATAAATCCAAATTTTGCCCTCAACTTTCGATTATTGTTTAGAATTACCTTCTATACACTTTGTTTGTACAAGTAACTGAAAAATTGCGTAAGCTTAACATTTTGTTAGTATAAAGATTTTTTTATGAGAAAAAAATGAATTGGCTACGAGTTCAAGAGTTTAAAGTTTATGTATTGGTCCCTTTCTTGATGCATTTTCTTTCATGTGTAATTGTTTTGATATTGTAAAGTTTATTTTTTTAATACCATTGCTCTAAAGAAAGTTATTTACTTTGAGAAAGTGTCAAAATTTGCCTATAGTTTGACTTTTTTCTAATATTATCCAGCATAAAAAGTCTCCTTTTTATTTTAATCTTTAAAGGAGCTCCAATATGAAATTAATTTTAACCATAATAAAAAATTGAGAGGGTAAATTTAGACTTATTTTTTGAAGAATTTTCATATATGGAGCCTACTCTTTCATGCTGGAACTCTAATAATACCAACAACAAAATATGAGACGATTTACTAACGATGAAAAGGATTTTAAAAACGAAAGAAGAGAAGGTTGGAAATGCTTAATTTGAAACCACATGGGGGGTATCACCTTGATAAATCTTTGGACAAATTATATTTGGACACTCGCAAAGACTTTCTTGACTTAATACTTTTCGAATTTGGAAATAACTAGGACCTGTTTGGAAAGATTTGACTAGCGCAAAATACAACACAAAATTATTGTTCGCTAGTCAAAAATATTATAGTTTAATTATCGTCTCTACGGGGATTGGATTTAAACAGTGTTCGAATAATCTTCAGTTGATTACTATCCAGAAAAATTAACACTTGATTTGATAACTATTACTACGATTAACTACTAAAAATTAAGCAAGTAACAGTTGATCACAGAAGACACCAAGTAATTACTTGGTCAATATGTAATTGGGTGTTATTGAGGGGGTGTAATTACATTTTCTAATTCTCAAGAGCGGGCTAAGAATTATTGGTAATTAAATAGTGTAATTACAATGTTATTTTTTAAATCTCTTTTCTTTTCTTTTTAAGTTACTTTTTATTTCTATTCTTCGTTATTTTTAATTTAGTTTTTAACCTTTTAAATTCTTTTTTTCCAAATATTATTTTTTTTACGTTATTTATCTTTTATTTACTTATTTCTCATTTTCCAACATTTACTTCACGTGTTTCTATATAATTTTTGATTTTATTTTTTCTGATTATTTTTATTTATTTATTATTACACTTAGCTATGTTATTATTTTAATTTTTATAAAAAAAATTATACCTCGTAATCTTAGAAAGAATAAGTTATCCGCAAACTTGACTTATAATGTGTGATGTCATTAAAATTAAATTTGTTACTGGATGAGGTTATATACAAACTTAACTATGTTAAAATGATAGATTATTTTTTAATATTTTTATTTTTCAACCTTTATTTTTTGTGATTCCATGTAGTTTGCTCATATTTTTTATTTTTCTTTATTTTCTTCATTTAGCATAATTGTGCTATTATTCTAGTTTTGAAATTACACCTCCTACTATTAGAAACAATAAGTCATTAATAAACTTGGCATATAATGAGTGATGTCATTAAAATAGAATCTCATTGTTGAATGAGGTTGTGGACTTATGTTTTCACTCCATCCGTTCACTTTTACTTGTCCACTTTGGACTTTTCATATCCCTTAAGAAATAATAAATCCAGTATGTATTTTTACCATACAACCCCTAATAATGATAGTCTTTCAAAAAGTATTGGGAAATAAGTTTGGAAATGAGTAATTAATGATAAGGGTAAAACAGAAAAAAAATATTGTCTTTCTCTTGATTTAGTATAGTGGACAAGTAAAAGTGAAAATGTATTTTTAGTATAGTAGACAAGTAAAAGTAAACGGAGAGAGTATTTTCTTTTGAATTATATGTACATAAATTATGTTGAAACTTATTTTACGTTATGTTATAATTTTACATGAGTATTATATTTTTTTTTGGATTTTGAATTACGTCATATTTCCAGTTCCATTTCATTTGATTTAGTAGGAATGACTTATTAATTCAGATTGCATGCCATTCATTTTTTAATAGAATTGATAGATTATATTTTCGTAAAATATTTGAGTAACGTTATGACATTTTATATTTATAAATCTTTTTATCAAGAATGCAGCCCATGATGTTCTTACAAAATATGTACTTTTAGTTTATATTATTAATTTGAAAAATATGTCAATTATTTTTATAATATTAGTAATAAATATATAATTTGTAATTAATATGTTTTCAAGAAACAATATGTATCTTAAATGTAAAACTTAATATCATTTATAATAGCATATATTTGTTAAATCTTAACTTTTAATTTTTGATAATTAACTTTATATTTAAAATTTAATCTAAATGTGTAATTACACTTGTGCAACCAAACAATACACTTTTAATTATATTGTAATTACATTATGACAAACAAACAGGTCTTCGTAATTACAATATTGTGTAATTACTACCCTAGTAGTGTAGTAATTACACCAATTTTAATTACCTGGTAGCTTTCCAAATGACCCTTGCAAAACTTCTTAGGTTTTCTCAATAAAAGAGTTACTCTAGTAAAGCATCTTCATTCATCATCAAACACAACAAGAAGCATAACATCACAACGTTTTTTTCCCGTGTTATTAATAACGCAAACAGCCCTTCACTAAACACATCCCAACACTTTTTCAATATCGTAGTAATAACACAAGTAAATAACACTACACTCTTAATACAGTAATAACTACCGAAGTAGAAGACTGAGAAGAGCTTAAAGAGATGGCAAACTCACTAGGTAGCTTTCACCTGAATCAGGAGTTCTCTTATCGCCTGCCGACAATAAAATAATAAGTATATATAACAAAGAAAGGCAAGCAGGGTTGGCTCAAAACAAATTAAAGCATCAATTTTCTCATAGCAAAAACATAGCAGCACTTGTGCAAAATACAAACATGATCGCAAAAAAATGAAGGTAGTCCACAAAATTCATAATATCATCTAATCATATAGAGTCTAAACATTTAAATTTGAGAACTGAAAACTCCTTCAAAGTCCCCATGATTCCTATCTCTCCACAATTTACAATTAATGCAACAGGAAATCGTATTCAGAATCCTCTTGATACCGTTTCTATCTTCCTTCCAGGCCAGCTGCAAAAAGCAGACTATAAAAATACAAAAGTCATTTCCTACTGAACAATGTAGGAACTAGTGGTAATACCTTTCATTTGTTCTTTACACATTTAACACCAAGGAGTATTACATAAGCTGAATAATCTTCTTCTCAGATTATCTTTGTGGGAAGACATGCTTCATGAAGAGCAATCCGACCAGAACAAGAGACTTTTCGAGCTGACCTACATTCCAAATTTTTTTTCTAAGGCTTAACTGACAGAAATAGTCTTTTATTCTCTTCACGAACTGGTACCCATGTTTGACAAAGTATATTCCAAATTTATTTCCTTTCCATATTAACATAATCTTCTTTCCTGGAATCTTTTGTTGGCAATCTGTCTTCTATTCTTCTCCTTGAATCTATCAACAAACATTCTAAAAAAACTAGTGGCATAATATTCCAGAAACAACATAGTTCTTTTCAACTAGCTACCTCATATTTGGACTAAGTCAGCAAAATCATTTTGAACAAGCTCAGATGAGAAAGATGTAGGCAACATTCTGGTCCAACGAGAATAAACTTCTTGCAAAGAGAATAATCTTAGAGGATGATCTATAAGGTTACCAACATCTTAAATCAAATGACATTAGAAATTAGAGTATTATTGTTTCCTCCTTTTTGCTATAAAGAAGAAACCAAAATTTCCTCAGGTTAGGTAATGCTCACAAAAGGTATAAACCCATTGAAAAAATCTACATGAATGGTTAACTTTTCAATGAGTATGAAGTATGAGGGTAAAACTGATTTGAAACACAATCATCTCTTTCTTTTTAGATGAAGATGCTATCACGACCTTTTATGAGAATCTATATAATGAAAGAATTGAAAAACTCCCATTAAAGATTTGGAAAAGACCCGTCTGTTGATACCTCTCAACTAGAAGCCTCATTTCCAAAGAAAAGGTTTCCTACATGGTTTCATAATTTAAGCAATGACAAAGCTCCTCATCAAATGATTTTACCCTATCCTTCATCAATTGCCTGTTGGGACACTTGAAAAATGACTTTATGACAGCTCATTCATCTCTTTTATCAGCACAAGTTTTCTGTTTGTCTATTCCTGGAAGAATGGAGCTTCCAATATAATATATTTTCGTATCCTTAAGCCTCATTGATAGTTTCCACATAATCACTTCCATGATGTCAATGCTCAAATTTCAATTTAGAAAAAAACGCCGCCATTGGCGAATCAGTAGTGACACCTCAGGATTCTATGCAAACTTGATATTGAAAAGGTATATAAGGTATATTATCATGTCTGTTAGGAATTTTTTGAGAAGTATTACTCTCTTAAGATATCTCAGGCTCTCAGAACCATGTAGGTGTTAGGAGGCTGCTGCATGTATATTACAGAGAGCAAATGCTCAATTCCTGTATTAGCCCTGAAGTGCACTGAGAAAGTTCAACATGGTATCAACATCAGTTACTTTCAACATGGTATCAACATCAGTTACTTTCAACATGGTATTATAAAAATGTTAGCGAAGATATACATTTTTAGTCTCAGTCCACATTTGTGTTTGAAGGAAAGTAATCTAAATACTTTTTGATCTTTTGCTAAGTTCTTTATTCTAGCTTTGTTCTGGCTTTGCAAACCCTCCTTGTTATCCTCGGGCATTTCATCTCAAATATATCCAATATCATGCTCCAATTCACAATGGTTATTTTGCAAATGCACAGCCATAGGTTTGTTGTTAGGCAACCATCAATAACATGCTTCTTCTTGTATATTCTTTTTCACATGTGTTTGGTCTCGAGCAGAAGCGTATTACTTAAGTGTAAGAATGTCAAGTTCTCTACCCTCGTGTTATTGACTAGTCTTGTGCAATATGCAAGGTATATACCTTAATCATTTTGACAGAGAGTATATTCCCTTATCATTGCACAAGTACCATGTCTCATGGTCAACACAGTTATCTGGATCAAGTTTAGAGGTTGTTAATAATTTCAAAGTGGGGAATTGGACTCTATTCCTCTCCCTTTGCTCACCAAAATCATCTCTTTTGCAATGTTGATATGGATCGACTAAGGTGCTTCCTTATTCCACTAATTTCTCAAATAAAAACCTCAAATATATTACCTAGTTGATTGTTCTTGAGAAAATAGCAAGTGAGAACCACTATTTGTTTACTAGGAAGAGAATAACGATTCAGATTTTCTAACAATTTAGATAACTCGATACTCTATCTAGAAAGCAACCTTCTGTCCAACACATTCTATTTTCAAAATACCTGGTATATGAGGCTTTCCCCTTTTACATCATAAACCTTACACAACCATAAAGGCGGGGATCCTCTTAAAGTGAATTAGCAAACATCTTGTTGCTAAATAAAATAAAGACCATACAACGCATCTTTTTCCAATCATTCACTCATTTAACATTACAGGAAACATGATGTTGGTTGAAGCTAACAATGAGGTTTTGAGGTGTATTTGTTTTTTCAATGGAAGTTGCTGGCCAGCACACACAATAATAGCAACAGAGGTTCTTACAGCATTACCAATATACATGGGCATATTGGAATATAACGAGTCCAAATGGAGTGAAACGGATAGTGAGGCTTCATACCACAGACCTGAAATTGAAGACTAGTTGTATTTGTCGTGTAGCAATATGCGTAGGCATAAATCAATGAATTGTACAAGCACACTTATAATAAGCACGTAGCAATAAGCAACGTAAGTAACAAGAGAGAAGATGCATATTAAAATAGCTTACCTTCATCACTTGGATGATTTCTTAAATCTGCAAAATCTCACATCTCTATCTCCGTCAATTCCACACCACGCCAATGCTTGAAAGGTCTTTATGGTATCGTCAGCATCCCTGGCTTGAAAGGTGATATAACACCACATCCCAGCAGCATATGATGTGTTCACAGTCACATTTTTCACAAATTCGTATTTTGTAGCCTAAATAATAAGAAAGACAGCCAAATATCAATCAATTGCAGAATAGAATGAGGCAGTTAATTAAGCAATTACTTACATTCTGTGAATTGAAAGTTGCAATGGCTAACTGGGAGAGGTCAACAAATTTGGGTTTGTTCTCCTTACCCCGTTGAGGAATAATTGGAGCCCCAATAGCAGCATCCAAAGTCAAATCCAGAGTGAATATCAAAACCTTAATTGCAGAAAAGAACAAATCAAAAAGAAACGCCTCAAGTACAAGGACAAAAAACATGCATACTTAATAGAATAGCACCTACCTCGCTCTCCTTGACTTGCCTGTGATACTCTTTCTGAAGTTGGATACTCATTTTGCGACCGTCCGCATACATAATAAGATCATCATCAGAATCGTAGCAATCTTCTGGTCCTCCATCCTCTTCCAATTTTCGCGTCCCCTCACTAGGAGGATTCTCCGCCATCTTTTAGTTCAAAAGGGTTCAATTTTATGTCTCTACTTTAATTTCTTCTCTTTTCTGACATTGTACCTAATAAAATTTTGGTTATGCTTTCTGATGCCTTTTATTACACCTCATGACATAAATAAAACATGCAACTTTGAGTACATTAACTTTGTTCATGTCTAATTCTTTTGACATTGTAATTTTTTGTTTGGCAAAAATAAAAGATAGTGTAAATTTTTTAAGGTTTTATTTGATTACCGCTTTCCTTACTCGAAAGATTGATGGTGTCTTTTCTTTAATTTCTATCCAAATAAATAAGTCACCCCGTGGCCCGTACAATGTGATCAACTATTGTTAGAAGAGAAGCACAAAAGTAAGGTCTTCTATTCAAGTGAAGGAAATTAACATTCCGGATCATTATTATTCATTATTTTATAATGTATTATATTGTATTATACTGTATTATATTATATTGTATTATATTATTTGATGGATATAATGTTTGGATAAATTGTATATTTGTTGTTGTTAAATAACATCTTTATTGTTTAGTTTGACTGTATTCTATTGTACCGTAACATTCAAGTTTACTAAATACCCTCAATTATTTTAAAGAGTAAAGTTATCAAGAATTACTCATAAAAATAGTTTAAGAAACTTGATGCTAAACTTTAAACCATGATTTTAACTTGATCAATTATATCACCGACTTAATAGACAAATTTACTTCATGCGAATAAAAATCTCCAAAATTATATATAGTTGCAAAACAATGAGGAGAATTAAAAAAAAAATGATCATAGACAAAAGAAGTACATGTAATTTCGAAACAAGGTCTAATAGTTAATTAAAAGCAGCAAAAAGTATGCAAAGATCGTAGATGAGATAAAAAATACAAAAAAAAGAAAGAGTGAAAACTAACAAAATAGTTGTTGCACTCCATGTTTTCGTACGTACAAATATGCCATAAGTAAATTGATGAAGGCTCGGAAATGAAATATTACATCCCGCATTTTAGTACGTAAAAGCTTCGTCGTAAGTTAATCGACGTAAACTCGGGGATGAGATTATTTTTGAGGTTATAAGCATTTATGCTACTTATAACACGCGATAAGTAAAGTGTCGTGAAGGTTAAGGGTAAACGAATCAAAGATAATAAGTTTCGTTGAAGATTGTCGATTTGAAAAAAAATATAGGCCGAGCTATAATACCCAGTATTTATGGATTAGTACCATACAAGGTACTACATGACCATGATAGTAAGATGTATAAGGTAAGTTAAAAGTGAGTAGTATTTTAACTAAATTGAGATAATTCTTAATTATGTGGTTAATTGGGTAATTGTTAATTTTTAGTGGAAGATTAACTAGTTAATTAATCATAATTTGGATAAGTTTAAAGAGGTATAACGTGGAAGCCCCTCCCTTTCAAAGTAATGACTCTTAAAGTCATATTATTATGTGGCAAAGTCTAAAAAAACGTGAGTCACACATCTACTTTAAAGAAAGAGTTATAAATCTCACGTTTCTTGACATTTTTGGATACAAAGGTAACACTATTTCCTTTACTCAACAACTACTACAAATATAATATTAGTAGAATTCCTTTTAAATTGAAAAGGCATGGTGCTTGAAGATGTTTTTGTCGGCAGCAAAGAAAAATCACTCAATTTTCTCAAAGTTCAATTATTCAAATTCACAAAGAAGGCAATGAAAATTCAAGTCTCTTATGGGGCGAAATTCATATACCCGTTTTCAGTAATTATGATTAAGGCGTGGTGAGTATTGTTCATGGATACAAGTAGATAGTTGGCCTTAAAGGTATATTAAGGCTATCCCTTTTTTCTTTTTGGCATGACCCAAATGATACTGAAAGAAACGAGCAAACGCACAGTTTCTATAAACGACTCTATTCATAGAAATATTAGGGATGTCTATATTCTTGATTCCCCATGTGAATTATTATTATATCTTCTGTTCATGGGTCTCAGAAAAATATGTATTTGATAAAGTTTATCCGACATGCATATTATTTTTATGATATTCCGAGAAATCTTATTAACGTATTTCTTATGCATTTCATGCATTTATACATATACATTGACCCATGACCAGATGGAGTTATATACGCATATATTATATGTATATGGGATATGGAAAAAGGTTACGGTGTTATATACGTACCACCACCTGATCAGCTGGTATACGTTGATGATTTGCCCACAGTGGCCAAAATGATATGATGGAATTCCCTCAGAGGCTTGATGATGTTGTGAACACATATACCAATGCATGATATTATATTTATACGCATATGCATGATATTATAAAAATGAAATGATTCACAGAGCTATGCAGACATGCATGTCGAGTTTTTTACTCTATGTTCCTCTCATGTATATTATTTACTGATTTGCATTCCTTACATACTCGGTACATTATTTGTACTGACGTCCCTTTTTGCCTGGGGACGCTCCGTTTTATGCCCGCAGGTCCCGATAGACAGGTCGAGAGTCCTCCAAGTAGGCGATCAACTCAGCGGAATATGTTGGTGCGCTACATTTGCTCCGAAGTTGCTTATGTAGTCAGTATGATTAGGACATGTACTGATTAGTATGGCGGGGACTTGTCCCGATCTTTATGACATTTATGTACTCTTAGAGGCTTGTAGACATATGTCGTGTATGTGAAATATTTTACGGCCTTGTCGGCCTATGTTTTGAGTTTATACATGATCATGTTGGCCTATTAGGACCGTATGTCACGTGTATATGATGATGTAATAAGAAAGATACGTTACGTTGGTACTCGGTTGAGTAAGGTACCGGGTGCCCTTCGCGGCCCATCGGTTTGGGTCGTGACAAAAGTGGTATCAGAGCAGTTCTGTCCTAGGGAGTCTACAAGCCGTATCTAGTAGAGTCTTGTTTATGGTTGTGTGGTGCACCACACTTATAAGCAGGAGGCTACAAGGTATTTAGGATTGTTACTCTTTCTTCTTACTCTAGATCATGTGGTAAAGATCAGTTGTAAGAACTCAATTTCCTAAACTATATCTTATTCATAATACGATGATGCCTGCATCCAGGAAGACGGTTGGTAAGAAATTATCATGACCCAAACCGATGGGCCGCGACGGGTACCCGGTACCTTACTCAACCGAGTACCAACGTAACGCATCTTTCTTATTACATCATCATATACACGTGACATACTGGCCTAATAGGCTAACATGATCATTTATAAACTCTAAATATAGGCCGGCAAGGCCATACAAGCATTCGTATACATGACATCTGTCTACAAGCCTCTAAGAGTATATACTTATCACAAAGGTTTGGGCAGGGCCCCGCCATACCAAACAATACACGTCTAAATCATACTGACCAAACAAGCAACTCCGGAGCAAATGGAGTGCACCAACATCTTCCGCTGATCTGATGGCCTACTTGGAGGACTCTCGACCTGTCTATCGGTACCTGCAGGCATGAAACACATCGTCCCCAGGCAAAAGGGACGTTAGTACGAATAATGTACCGAGTATGTAAGGCACATAAATAAGTACATAACTGACATGGAAGAAATATAGAGTAAATGACTCAACCTGTAAGTCTGGATAACTCTGTAAATCATGAAATAATTATAGTGTCATGCATATGTGTATGAATGTCATGTCGTGCATAGGTACATGTTTCATAACATCATCATGCCTCTGAGGGCATCCCATCATATCATCTCGGTCACTGTGGGCAAAATCATCAACGTATACCAGCTGATCAGGTGGTGATGCGTATATAACATCGTAACATTTTCCCATATCTCATATACATATAATATACGCGTATATAACGCCTTCTAGTCATAGGTCAATGTACATGTATAAATGCATGAAATGCATAAGAAATACGTTAATAAGATTTCTCGAATATCATAAAATCCATATGCCTTTCGGACAAACTTTATCAAATACGTATTTTTCTGAGACCCATGAACAAAGGATATAATAATAATTCACATGGGGAATCAAGAATATAGACACCCCTAGTATTT
>AWOL01S0007350.1:2703-23041 GCA_000715115.1 Nicotiana otophora | reverse complement strand
GGGGGGGGGGGGGGATGGAGTGATGTGATATTAAGTCAGAATTAAGTGGTTTTAGTAATTATGGAATGGTAAGGGAAGAATGCGAAGAAGAAAAAAATAAAAAAGGGATGAGATGACACTTATCCAAATCCTGCAGATATGCTATGATTTCAGAATATTGTGCAAGCACGACGTCAAGGAGAGGAAGTAAGGGTTCCTGCCCGAGCTGTTATAAATAAATAAGGAGCCAGTGCGAGACGTAAGTTAAGACAAAGGAAATAACCCGAAAAAGATTACGCGGAATATTGACATGAGAATGGGCCAATGAGTAGTTAGTAATTGATCAGGAAGAGCCTAGTTATGGCTAAACAGGAGGTTACAGACGAGTCAGTAGATCGTGTAAGATAAACATAGTAAAACCCAATATAGTAAATTCAGCCTCGCAGTTATGACATCGTGATCATTGAAAAATATTTAGATAGGAGTTGGGGTAGTTAAAGGTACCATATGAGTGTTACGGAGATAAAAGATAGTGTCACTGGGAAGTCAGTCAAAAATATCAAGTTCAGAAGCAACCCTACAAGCACAAGGGGTGGAAGTAAGTAACTACGGATAATTATAAGCAAGGAAGGACATCAAAAGGTCCGTCGAGTATACAATGTAATAAGTTCACAACTTTACAAGAATCATAGGATCCTCCCTAAATACTACAATGAAAGACTAGTTGAGGAAGTAAGGAAGAAGGCTTCAACCGAAGCTCAGTAACCTAAGGAGGAAATGGTTGTGTAACAACAGCCTCACTACAAAATTGTATGCACTCCAAAATAACGTGGCACCTACCATGGCTAATGAGTGGGGAGTAAAACCAAAAGTAATATTCGAGACCATATGAGTTGCACAAAAATTTCGGCACACGTGAGAACTCAGATAAGCTAAGTATGCACACAACAAGGGGGCAAAAAGATCAGGAAAAACAATTGCTTACATTTGAAGAAAGTTGAAATAGAACGAACGGAATTATTCGATTAGTGATCAGCTATAAAAGACTCCGGTATGAGTTTAAAAAAAAGGAATTGGGTCCAGGTCATAGACAAAGGATTGAATCATTACAAGATTGTATCATGGTAGTCCATAGCGCCCATGAAAGGATAAAGTAATAACTAATCCCAGGAGCCGCATATCGAAAGATAGTTTAAACCTACGTGAAGGCTGATCAAAAGGAAGATGAAACTAAAGAGTTACATCAACGCAGTAATTCAGGAGTCTAATTATTGGACCAAGAAAATTTTAAACCTCGTGATTGAGAACATTGCATAATCGCTCTTAATATTAGAGGTACAAGAGAGTACAACAACCATATTCTATAATAACCCCATGATAAAGCCAGTTAGAAGGGTACCAACCTCATAAGAAGTCAGTATGAAGCTCTCACCGGATTGTGTAAGGAGGTACGAGTATTATAATATAGCTTCAAGTTATGGATGTGAATCATACCTATGTGAAAGGGAGGTAATGAGAGAGGTAGAAGATGTAATGTAAGATTTTTAAGGCAAGTAAGGTAAAGGTGAACAACGTATAAGATACTCAAAGGCAGAAGGTTGTGAATTGTCCATACTTCGGACAAAAGGCTAGAAGTACTGGGATTCAGTATCCAAGAATGATAACGGCGTCGTTAGTGGCATATTTTCTAGCCTATGGGTTCTAGGTATCGAGAGGTCTAAATTAAAAGAGTAAAGAAGAGTTTGAGACAATGCGATGTCTCGCTCGATGTTCCAGAAATAATGTAAGGAAATCTATGGTGCAAGCAAGTTGAAAGGAGGTTGCGAGTAGTATAAATGGATATGTGTAAGTGGCAAACTAAAGTATGGTAAAGCGACAAGGTTTTAGGAAGTCAGGAATAAGGATAAGAAAGGGCGAGTGAGAAGATGACGAGAATGGATAAGTCCTCACGATTAAGCCCATGAAAACAAAAAGAGTTATGGTTTCTCTAAGTTATACAAAGCTCAGTATAGCTTGAATGAACTCAAAGGAGTCTAAAACTAATGGCATTTAGAAGAAATGGAATGCTGCCCTGGTGGTAGAATGAGGTTGTAATTGTGATGGATAAAGAATAACGTTTGGGCCTTCGATTGAGTAATGACTTGAAGGGGATTAAAATACCCACGTAAGGTGAATCACATTAGGATACTATGAAATACGGTTATGGAAGTATAGTATCGCCCCTAGGTGGACCAATCTAATTACTCCAGATGTCCCCAATGAGACGTGAGCCCTAGCGGCAGTGTTACATAAGAGATCAAGTTAGAAGTGGCAGATGATAGATCAATATTGAGGTGAGTCAAAATTTGGATGAACACAAGTCACAAAGTATGAGGTGAGATTAGGCCGCCATTCTTAAGATGAAAAAGTAATGAGGAAGCATTAAAGGACTTAGATTTATACATATGGGATAAGTAACGAAAGTAACCTGGAGTTCAGTAATATACCTTAGTAACGATAAATCAAAGTAAGAGTTATGGTATAGTAGGACCTACCTAGATGCGGTAGAGTCATACGAACAGATAAGAGGACCATGAAGTAAGGTATAACAATATTCGTAAGTTCGACAAAGTACCGATCAAAGAACTTCAATACACCTATAGATGTCCAAAGGGACATCTTGTCCAGTTCTGTATATGTTCCTAAAATGAGGCCTAGAGATTGGCTAAAAACTGAAGGGAAGAGTCGCATAGGCGTACATACAAGAAAAAAGTCGTACGAGAGCTGCATGACCAAAGGTAGCAACAGTTACAAGATTGAAGGGATTCCGACCACAAATCATGGTGTGAGGAAGAGACCTAAAGGGGGGAATGCCTTGGTTTTTGGAATTTTCATAGGTTATGAAAAGGATAAGTGCATCAGTCAACATTCGAGGATGAATGTTCCAAAGGGGGGAATGATGTTACACCCTATGTTTTAATACGTAAAAATATGCCATAAGTAAATTGATGAAAGCTCGGAAATGAGATATTACATCCCGCATTTTCGTACGTAAAAGCTTTGTCGTAAGTTAATCGACGTAGACTCGGGGATGAGATTATTTTTAAGGTTATAAGCATTTATACTAATTATAACACGCGATAAGTAAAGTGCTGTGAAGGTTAAAGGGTGAACGAATCAAAGATAATGAGTTTCGTTGAAGATTGTCGATTTGGAAAGCAATATGGTCCGGGCTATAATACCCGATATTTATGAATTAGTGCGATACAAGGTACTACATGACCATGATAGTAAGATGTATAAGGTATGTTAAAAGTGAGTAGTATTTTAAGTAAATTTAGATAATTCTTAATTATATAGTTAATTGGGTAATTGTTGATTTTTAGTGGGAGATTAACTAATTAATTAATCATAATTTGGATAAGTTTAAAGAGGTATAACGTAGCAGCCCATACCTTTCAAAGTAATGACTCTTAAAGTCATATTATTATGTGGCAAAGTCTAAAAAACGTGAGTCACACATCTACTTTCAAGAAAGAGTTACAAATCCCACGTTTCTTCACACTTTCGGAAAAGAAGGCAAGACTATTTTCTTTTCTCTACAACTACTATAAATATAATATTAGTAGAACTCCTTTTTAATTGAAAAGGCATGGTGCTTGAAGATGTTTTTGTAGGCAGCAAAGAAAAATCACTCCCCTTTCTCAAAGTTCAATTATTCAAATTCACAAAGAATGGCAATGGAAATTGAAGTCTCTTATAGGGCGAAACTCATATACCTGTTTCCAGTAATTATGATTGAGGCATGGTGAGGATTATTCATGGATACAAGTAGATAGTTGGCGTTAAAGGTATGTTAAGGCTATCCCTTCTTTCTTTTTGGCATGACCCAAATGATATTGAAAGAAACGAGCAAACGCACAGTTTCCATAAACGACTCTATTCATAGAAATATTAGGGGTGTCTATATTCTTGATTACCCATGTGAATTATTATTATATCTTCTGTTCATGGGTTTTAGAAAAATATGTATTTGATAAAGTTTATCCGACATGCATATTATTTTTATGACATTCCGAGAAATCTTATTAACGTATTTCTTATGCATTTCATGAATTTATACATATACATTGACCCATGACTAGATGGCGTTATATACGCGTATATTATATGTATATGGGATATGGAAAAAGGTTACAACGTTATATACGCACCACCACCTGATCAGCTGGTATACGTTGATGATTTGCCCACAGTGGCCGAAATGATATGATGTGATGCCCTCAGAGACTTGATGATGTTGTGAACGCATATACCAATGCATGGTATTACATTTATACGCATATGCATAATATTATAAAATTGAAATGATTCACTGAGCTATGCAGACGTACATGTCTAGTCTTTTACTCCTTTTTCCTCTCATGCCTATTATTTACTGATTTTCATTCCTTACATACTCGGTACATTATTTGTACGGACGTCTCTTTTATGCCCGGGGACGCTTCGTTTTATGCCCGCAGATCCCGATAGACAGGTCGAGAGTCCTCCAAGTAGGCGATCAGCTTAGCGGAATATGTTGGTACGTTCCATTTGCTCCGGAGTTGCTTATGTGGTCAGCATAGTTAGGACATGTACTGATTAGTATGGCGGACCCTGTCCCGAACTTTATGACATTTATATACTTTTAGAGGCTTGTAGACATATGTCGTGTACGTGAAATATTGTATGGCCTTGTCGGCCTATGTTTTGAGTTTATAAATGATCATGTTGGCCTATTAGGCCCGTATGTCACGTGTATATGATGATGTAATAAGAAAGATACGTTACGTTGGTACTCGGTTGAGTAAGGTACCGGATACCCATCGCGGCCCATCGGTTTGGGTCGTGACAATGGTGGACGACAGAAGAATGAAGACAAAGTACGTTGTCCGGTGAAGTAACATAAATAATAGAGTAGTGTAAAGGGTAATTGAAATATGGAATAATAAGTATGGGCGTAATTGGAAAGGGAAATGGAAAATAATCCACCACACCAATTTGGTTGTTTTATAAAACGTGGCCTCTTATTGTTTCAGGACAATGAATTTAACAATACGAATTGGGCTTGGAAGCTGACCAAAGTTATTATAAAAAGGGCCAAAAAAGAAGAGCCCGAGCGAATGAATCAAAGCTATTAAAAGAAAAGACCATCTTGAGGGTTGTTGGCCACAAGCCCAACCTTTATGTGAATAAGTTTAACGCCTTGGTTGTTCCTTCTCATGTATTTACCCCTTCAAGGAGCTCATTACACTTGGTCGAAATGTGACAATTGCATACAAGCTTCTAGAATTGATAGGTTTCTTATTTGCCTTGAATGGAATGATTCATTTAAAGATGTGAGATAAATTGCTCTACCCAAGGTGATCTCATATCATAGGCTAATTTTATTTGAGAGTGGGAACTGAGATGCAACCCCTTCTTATTTCAAGTTTGAGAATATGTGGTTGCAATTTGAAGGTTTTATTGACAAATTGAAGAACTGGTGGCAAAGCTGCTATTTCTCTGGTATAGCAGACTTTATACTTTTGCAAAAGTTAAAAAGCTTGAAGAAAGACGTCACCCGATGGAACAAAAAAGAATTTGGGAAGGTAGAAACCAGGAAAACCAGGGCTCTTGATGAG
The DNA here is from genome assembly GCA_000715115.1 of Nicotiana otophora. Lineage (NCBI taxonomy): Eukaryota > Viridiplantae > Streptophyta > Magnoliopsida > Solanales > Solanaceae > Nicotiana > Nicotiana otophora. Next base: position 17,420 of record AWOL01S0007350.1, on the reverse strand, counting down.
CTAATGACACTCAAACAAATGACAGAAGGTAGAAAATTGACTTTAATCAAGTCCAATCAAATGATGAGCCTAAGAGTGGAGCTTCAATAGCTAGCCAAAGTAGAAGAGATATCATGGAGGCAGAAATCAAGGTGTCAATGGCTTAAGTAAAGTGATAGGAACACTAAATATTTCCAAAAGATTGCAAACTCACAAAAAAGGAAAAACTGCATAGATAGACTCTTAGTTAACAATGAAAATATAGATGATAAAGAGCTTATAAAAGGGGAGATACTATATTTTTATAGAAAATTATACACAGAACAGGAGAATTAAAGGCTCTCTATAATCTTTGAAGGCATAACAACCATTACAGTAGATGAGAAGAATGGTCCGGAAGCACCTTTTGATTAAGAGGAGGTACTAGCAGCTATACAATTAAGCGCACTAGACAAGGCACCTTGACCAGATGGGTTTACTATGACCTTTTACCAGCACTCTTGGGAATTCATCAAACATGACATCCTCGCAGCCATGAGTCACTACCATCAACATTGTTGGATGGTCAGGTCATATAATGCTTCTTTCATTGCATTAATCCCAAAGAAAAAAAAGGCTATGGAATTAAGGGGCTATAGGCCAATTAGTCTCATTGGTAGTGTGTATAAGATCATAGTCAAGGTTCTTGCAGAAAGATTGAAAAAAATGATGGGAAATCTGGTGTCAAACCATCAAAATGCATTCAATAAGGGATGATAGATTATATATGCCTCACTGATAGAAAATGAGGTTCTTGATTGGCAATTGAAGCAAGGGGTGGAGGTATCCTATGCAAGTTGGACATTGAAAAATCTTTTGATCAAGTGAATTGGTCATATCTCATTTCTATATTCAGGCGGATGGGAATTGGGGAAACATGGATCAAATGGATTAAATTCAATATGTCTACTATCAAGTATTCAGTTCTGATTAATATGAGTCCAACAGGTTTCTTTTCCCCTCAAAGAGGCTTGAGGCAGGGTGGCCCTCTCTCTCCATTTATATTCATACTTGTAATGGAAGGACTGAGCAGAATGTTGGACAAAGCTAAGCAGATGTAGTGGGTGAATGGCTTTAATGTAGGGAGGACTTGCACTGTTAACATCTCGCATTTGCTATATACCGATGATACCCTGATTTTCTGTGGGGCAGACAGAAATCAAGTGCTCTATTCAAATCTAACATTTCTTCCTGGGGGCCCCTTTAGGAGCTAAATTCAAATCAGAAACTATATGGAGTGGGGTCATTGAAAAGTTTGACAATAAGCTTGCTTCCTGGCAATTGCATTATTTATCCATGGGTGCCAGACTGTCTTTGATCAATAACGTCCTAGACAACATCCCTACCTACTATATGTCATTATTTCCAATGAGTAGTAAGGTTTTGAAACATCTTGATAAAATAAGAAGAAATTTTCTATGGGAAGGGAATAACAGTGATCACAAATTTTACCTGGTTAAGTGGTCTAAACTTTTATTACCAAAGCACCAAGGTGGATTGGGTATCAAGGATTTAGCTTTACATAATAAATGCTTATTAATGAAATGGCTATGGAGGTACACTCAAGATAATAACTGACTGCGGAAGGAATTTGTTAATGCCAAACATGGTATACAGAGCCACTGGTGCACTAAACAACACCAAATGGAGTTAGAGTTTGGAAGCATATCTGTAAACTCTGGGAGGAGTTCTCATAGCAAATGCACTTTGTAGTTGAGAATACACATCATATCAAGTTCTGAAAGGATAAGTGGCTGGGCAGTACAACTTTAATAAATGCCTATCTTGCACTGTACCAGGTAACCAGAGAGCCTAACTCAACAATATTACATAACAGGGAAGACAACACCTTGAACATAATTTACAAAAAGAACATTCAAGATTGGAAATTTGAGGAATTGCTCAAACTACTAGCCTGAATGGATTCTCAAGCAACCAATTGGCACTAGACTAGCTCATATGGCACTAGGCTAGCTCATAAATCATTGACCAGTGGCCATGGAAGCAAATTTGAAAAGTCAAACTACCACCTAAAGTTATCTGCTTCAATTAGACTGCACTTCATGAAGCTTTCCTAATACAGGATAACTTGGCCAGAAGGATCTTCCCTATGGCTAATAGCTACTTTATGTGCTAGAGGAATGCAGAGTCACACAATCACCTCTTTCTACATTGCACAGTCGCAACAGATCTTTGAAATATATTTTTATCTCGTTTTGGACTCAGATGGGTCATGCTATAAAACTTCAGGGAAGCTTTTGCGAGCTGGAGCCTTTGGGAAGTTGATAGCTTCATCAGGAAAATATGGAAGATGATACCTGCAGCCATTTCTTGGACTATCCGGAATGAAAGAAATATAAGGTGTTTTGATGGGATATCAACTGAAGTCCAGTCTCTCAAAGCTTTTTGCCTAGTGTATTTATTTAGATGGGCTTATCTAGCCCCTATGGATTCTCCTGATATTTATTGATAGTTTATACTTCAATTCCACATAAGAGGGGGGTGATTTGTATAGTGTTCGATTTTCGTGTGCACTAATTATAGAAGAACCTGGTTCTTCTAAGTGTTCCTTATACCACTGTTGTGGAAATAGTAAATGCGTAAAGTAAAGAACACAAGTATTTTTATGTGAAAAACACCCAGCTCAAAAGGTAAAAAAAACTACGACCTACTACTCAGTAGGATTTTCTCCAACACTTCACTAAATCACTAAGCCAAAACAGAATTTACAAAACTCTTTGTAAACCTAAGAATTACCTCTAATCCAGTTGTGGCAACCAACCTCTAACTGTTGCGACAACTTCAAGTTAACTCTAACTTGAATACTCATAGTACCTAATACAATTGCCTATAGATAAAGTAGAAAGGTACAATTTGAAAAGCCCTACTACAATTGAACTAGAATAAAAGACAGACACTTGGAACTGGTTCTTCTATCTGGTTCATGTAGTTTCAGGTTCGCACACTTGAATCACACAAGAATTGTTTGCAAAATGCCTTGCTATTTTGATCTCAACTCATGTTTAACTTCAGCATTTGTGCGTCATCTGTAAAATGAGAACATCCTGGAATATATAGAGTTAGTAGAATGGGAAATAACTAGAGTTCTAATGTTATAATCTTCCATGGTGGAAGAGTTCTAGTTATCTTCAACTTCTAACTCCTCCCTTATCTAGGATAGAGTTCTCTCGAGTAAGGAGTCCTTCTCCTTATTATTTATGAAACCTTTTCATTCAGGAGATATAAGATATAACCATCTCCTTCACGTGCATGCCTTATGCTTGAATATGCCCGTGTCTGTATACATTGTGTATAGACCTGATTCATGCTTGAGTTCCTTTGTTAATCATCAAAACAAAATTCACTTGGGCCAACAAATGCTCCCTTTTTTATGATGACAAACTCTGTGCTTTGCATAAGCATAGGCCTTGTGTCAACTCAGCTCAACATCAACACAATGTTAGAACACTTTCCATTTTAAAGTTATAAATCATCAAGGACCAGGTTCATTAGGTTATAAACATCACAGTCCAAAGTAAAAAAGCACAACCTATCTTTCCCCTTTTGGCATCATCGAAAAGTTGCATCATTAAGGTTAGATAGCCAGATTTTAATAGAAATTACTCATGGCCAATGGGGCTACTTCAAATGTAATCATGGAGTCAAGAATCATTTATCAATCTAATGATATTGGTCATCTAAGAAGCATCAACAAACAGTTAGAGCACAAAAATAGTTGATTATCATTGATACTAGTCATTCATAAAGAATAAAGAGAAATAAAAACACTGGATCATAAGTAAAAAGTTTAAAAGAAATCACATCCGGGTCACGATTTTGTCTACCTAGGCTAGGAAGATTTTAAGGATGCCAAGGACCAAGTTCTTGGCTTGAAACAGTTTCAGCATATCATGAAGAATTCCATCATTCTTCTCTTTTTCCTTTGCAAGCTCAGCCCTGAGAGCATCTCTCTCAGTTTTTACTTCTGCCAACCTCTTCTTCAGCCTTTTACTTTCAGCATTCTTAGCCCCACTTTCTTGCACCAAGGCTTGCACTTTGCTATTCACAGGTACCTTCTTGGATGAACCATATTCTTTGGGAGTGGTATGGACTTCATAGTCACAAGCAGTCAAAGTGTTTTCCCCAAAGTGATCCTCGCTTGTACCAACTTTCCATTTCTTGATGGGTACCTTTAAGTGTGCCAGTACAGCTGTGAGAATGAACCCATAGGGTATGACATGAGTTTTGGTGCTAGTCAAAACCCTATCGAGAAGCTGGATGATAAATCCAGGCCAATTTATTTGCCTTCTACTGTCCAGACATTCCATAAGGACCAGGTCCATGAATGTGGCAATGTGCCTCCTTTCCTGCCTAGGCAGCACAACTTTGTTAACAAATTTGAACAATACCTTGTGGGGTGGATTCATATTACTTTTGTATATAGCCTTGGGATCAAGCTCTTCTTCATTGTTACCAAACTTCCTTGTAATGGCAAGGGTGGTAGGGAGATTCTCTAGACTTGGCCATTTGAGTTTCTTGTAATCATTGCACCCTGCAGCATGTACACCTAAGATTTCTCCCAATTCCGTGTCATCAAAACTCACTGTTACCCCCTTCACCACACTGGTGACTCTGCTATTATTTTATCTCACGGTTTACTATGAACTCTACAATTTCAGTTCTGGCAAGATTTCCATCCATCTGAAGGACCATGTCCTTCCAACCCTGCAGTTGTAACTTTTCCAGCAGCATCATCATGTCTTCCTTCTCCAAGTTCCTGAGGAGTCTACCTTTCAAGATGGTTCATTTCCTAATCTTAACCATCTTGTCCTTCTCTGCATCAGATTCTTGTTGTTCTTCTTCTTCTTCTTCTTCACTCCCTTCTTCTTCTTCCACTACTTTCACTTTTCTAGACTTCAAGGTAAACCTGGTTCTTTTAGCCAAGGTAGAGGGCCCTGCAGACTTTATCTTTGAAACAGACTTATTTGTGGAAGTCTTGATCTTTTTTGACTTTGGAGTCACAACCTCCATTTCTTCTGCCTCATCTTCATCACGAAGAACCAGGTCTATCTCCTCAATTTCAACTGCCTCAACAAGCTCAACCACGTTCTTCTTTCACTTTGCAGCAACCTTTCTCTTACTTTCTTCTAGGGCCTTTTCCAATCCAGTCTCACTCTGCTTCTTCTGACTCCTTGTAGCTTTTTCTCTTGTAGGAGGAGTCACTACAGGGATAGAAGAGGCATCCTTTCTTTTCTTGTTTGCCCTCGCAGTGCCAGGAATTTTAATCAATGAACTATTTTTCTTTTTAGGATTGTAGCTGTCAAACACTATTCTCAATAGGTCTTCGAGGGTTCCTGCACAGATGGAACAGGTTCTTGGAACCTCTTCATCAACCTAACCAACCCCTCAGCAGCTTTGCCAGACCCACTTCCCCCTATTTCTCTCACACTTTCTTCTTCTTCAGCAGATTTCTCACTCCATACTACCATAGCTCCAGTTTCTTCACTAAAACCAATAGGAGTGGGTGAAGATTCAACCACTCCTTTTCAAATTTCCCCCACATCGCCTTGAAAACCCTCACTCTCCTTTTCTTTTCTCCTTTTATTTTTACCACCAATTTTCCCAGACTCATTGGTCTCTACCCCAGCCACAGTTCCTACCAGAACAAATTTATTTTCCAGATTTAGAGCAACCTCAGAGATTACTTCAGATGTAATTTTAGGACCAAATATTACCTGCTCTGTTTCAGAAGAAATAGTTTCTTCCCCCTTAGTTGCAGACTTAAAAGAATCTTAAAATTTTTGGGGTTCATGTACTTGACCTGCCTTCAGTTGCTCATTCATTTTCTTGATTTGTTCTTCTCCAGCGACTACTTTGCGAGCAAGCATCGTGAATCTTCCTTCCTTAGAGATAGATGTGATTGAAGGTGTGGTTGAAGGAGTGGGTATGGATTCTTTTGGTGGTGATGAGGGTTTGCAGAAGTGTTAGCCATTGATGGTTAGAGGATGAGAGAAGATGGTTATGTGTTTTTGAAAGATGAGAAAAGATTAGAGGGAATTGTTTGGCGGTTGTGAAATAGAAGTGAAGAAACAACTAAGGCCTAATTGATATAAAGAGAAAGAGTTTAATTAGGTAACGAAAGATTTTTTAGAAGCTCAGAAGTCTAATCAAACTGGGAGTCATATTGAAAAGACGTTGAAGACTCTCCCTAGAATCTAGGCACTTATTGCGTTTTGGGACTCTATTTGGATGAAACTGGTTCATCTCGTAACAGATAAGCTCAAGGAGGTTAGGATTAAATGTGTCTCTCCTTTTGATCATAATCCAAATATAATTATTTTGAAATATACAGAGTGAAGAGTACGTACCATGTATTCTTGATAAACCAGGTTCTTCAGTGAGAATCTCTTGTGTAAGTCTGAATTTTCCAAGAAAATAAAGATAATATCATAAGAGATTAATGAGATATTTTAGCACATGGAACAAGAGTATAATGATGAAAGTATGATACTGAGCAAAATCTTATCTAATTATATACAAAAATTCACAGATTTCCTAACCAAATTTTTGAGTTAGAACTGGTTCCTTTTAGGTGATCTTAATCATCCCTAATTCTAACTTGTTCCTTTCAAAGTCATCTCTACTTAGAGCTTTTGTGAATATGTTAGCTATTTTCTTGTCAGTAGCACAAAATTCCACAGTGATCAAACCCTTTTCACAGTTGTCCCTCAAAAAGTGATGTCTGACATCTATGTGCTTAGTTCTCTTGTGATGAACTGAGTTCTTGGTCATACTAATTGCACTAATGTTATCACAAAATATGGGGATTCAACCTACATCAATTCTAAAGTTCATTAATTATTGTTTTATCCACAACAATTGAGCACAACATGAGGCAGCATCAACATACTCGGCTTCAGCAGTAGATAAGGCCACAAAATTTTACTTTTTGGTGGCCCAAGTCACAATACATGAGCCAAGAAAATGTGCCATACATGAGGTGCTCTTTCTATCTACAAAACAACCTGCATAATCAGCATCAACATATCCCACTAAGTTGAAATTACTACCTTTTAGATACCATAGACAAAGGTCAATGGTGCCTTTTAGGTATCTCAAAATCCTCTTGACAGCAGTCAAGCGAGACTCCTTTAGATTTTCCTGAAATCTTGCACAAAGGCCTACACTGAAAAATATGTCAGGTCTCTACTAGCAGTGAGATATAACAAAGAGCCAATCATTCCCCTATACAACTTCTAATCAACAGATGATCAGGTTCATCTACATCCAATTTTGTGTATGTTGCTATAGGAGTGTCAATTTCTTTGGAGTCTTCTATTTTAAACCTTTTAAACAACTCTTTTACATACTTCCACTGATGGATCATAGTTCCATTTAAATTTTGTTTAATTTGTAAGCCTAAAAAGAAATTAAGCTCACCCATCATACTCATTTCAAATTCACTCCCCATTAGTTTAGCAAATTCTTTACTTAACTTATCAGTAGTTATTCCAAAGATTATATCATCAACACATATCTAAACTACCAAGAGATCTTTATCTTTTTCTTTCAAGAATAAAGTATTATCAATTTTACCTCTCTTGTAGCCGCATCTGAAGCAAGAATTTTGATAATCTTTCATACCATGCTCTTGGAGCTTGCTTGAGCCCATAAAATTCCTTGTCAAACTTGTACACATGATCAAGACATTCTTTGCTTTCAAAGCCCGGAGGTTGCTTGACAAACACTTCTTCCTTTAGATAGTCATTGAGGAAGTCACTCTTGACATCCATATGATGGAGAGTGAATTTCATATAAGCAGCAAAGGCTATAAGGAGTCTAATTGCCTCCAATCTTGCAACTGGAGCAAATGTCTCATCATAGTCTATGCCCCCCCTCTTGACTATATCCTTGAACCACCAATCTTGCCTTGTTCCTTGTAATTGTTCCATCTTCGTCAAGTTTGTTTCTAAAGACCCATTTTTTGCCAATTACTGATCTGTCCTTAGGTCTTAGTACCAGATGCTAAACTTGACTTCTCTCAAATTGGTTGAGTTCATCTTGCATTGCATTCACCCAGTCTGTATCCTGCAAGGGATCAGCAATATTTTTAGGTTCAATAGGAGATAAAAAGGCATTAAAAACACAAAGACTCTTCAAAGAATATCTGGTTTTGATTCCAGAGGTTGGATCAGTAATTATGTTCTCAATGGGATGAGAACTTTGATACTTGTAAGGTTTCACAACTAGCTAGTTTCCCTTAGACGTTCCTTCAATATTTTGTTGCTAAGGAACATGTTTATGGACAAGTTCCCTCGAGGTTTGAGGATCAGTTACTCTTTGTTCAGTTCCCCCTGTCAAGTTGCCCTGGGTGGAAGGACCTGTTCCTTTCTCTGGTGCAGCTTCAGTCTGGGCTGTGATTTCATTTGAGTTTCTTACCAGCCCAATTGCTTCATCATCATATTCCTGCCTCTCAGAAAGAATGTTAGTTTTATCAAAAACCACATGTACACTTTCTTCTACACACATAGTTCTTTTGTTATAAATCTTATAAGCTTTACTATGTGAAGAATATCGCAACAATACTCCCTTATCACTTCTGGGATCAAACTTACCTAGGGAGTCCTTACCATTATTGTGCACAAAGAACTTGCATCCAAATGCCCTAAGATGGGATATATTTGGCTTTCTCCCTTTAAGTAACTCATGTGGAGTTTTCTGAATAAGAGGTTTAGTAATGCACCTATTTATGATGTAACATGCAGTGTCCACAGCTTCTGTCCAGAAACTATGGGGTAGTTTACTAGAAAGAAGCGTAGTCCTAGCCATTTCTTCAAATGTCCTATTCTTTCTTTCAACTACTCCATTTTGTTGTGGAGTCCTAGGAGCAGAAAAATTATGATTTATGCCATGCTCATCACAAAATTCAGCAAATTTAGCATTCTCAAATTCAGTACCATGATCATACCTAATTGATGCAAGTTGATTACCTAGTTGTTTCTGAGTTTTTCTAACAAAAGAAGTGAACATGTCAAATGCTTCATCTTTAGATGTTAAAAATAATGTCCAAGTAAACCTAGAGTAATCATCAACTAGAACTATCACATATCTCTTACCACATCCGCTCAATATACTCATTGGTCAACAAAGATCCATATGGACCAGTTCCATCGTCCTGGTGGTGCTTACCACTTTCTTGCTTTTGAAAGAGGATCTTACCTGCTTCCCCCTTGAACAAGCCTCACAAACTTTATATTCCTTGAACTTAATGTTAGGCAGCCCTATCACCAAGTCCCTGGAGACTAGTTTGTTGATTTGACTTAGACTAGCATGTCCAAGTCTCTTGTGCCAAAGGAGGGGATTATTATCCAACACACTTAAGCAAGTGAGTTCATTATCTGAAAGTGTGGACAGATCCACAACATATATGTTGTTCACTCTTTTTCCCTGCAAAACTATCTTGTAATAAGTCTATCACACAATTGTGATACACTTATTAGACTATACTTCACTCCATCTATCAAGTAGACATTCTCAATAGAGTGAGAATCAGTTTTACCTACCTTTCCAACCCCAATGATCTCACTTTTCTTTCCATTTCCAAAGGAGATATTACCTCCTTTAAGGCCCTCAAGTGAAAGAAACAGGTTCTTGCTTCCCGTCATGTGCTTTAAGCAGCCACTATCCATGTACCATATATGGTTGCTCCCCTTAACTTGGACCTACAAAAGAAAATCAGGGGTTAGTCTTAGGAACCCAAACTAGTTTGGGTCCCTTTCTATAGGAAAAAGGATGAATCAGATTCTTTTTAGCCCAACTTGGTAGCCTATTCTTCCCTTGAACAAATTCTTTGTTCTTTTGACTTGCCTTTTCTTTTGCAGTGCATTCACTTTTATAGTGACATGTTTAACCACAGTGTGTGCAACTCTTGTTCTCAGGAAGTGTGAGGTACTTTCTTTTGGGATCTCACTTAGGTTCCAGGTTCCTAAAGCCAAGTCCTCTTCTGTTGCTACTATGGTGTTCTTGTAGCCATGAAAGTGCACCGGAGGACCTGTTCCATTTACAAGTTCTGTCTAGCTCATGCTTGACCTTGCTTAGATCATGCTTTAGGATTCTTACCTGTTCATCCCGTTTATACAACTCATCTTTCACTTTTCCTATATTTTCTTATAGAGTGAGTTGTGTGTGATCAGTTGTCTTTTTACCTGTTTCTACTTTCAGTTTTAGATTTTCAGATCTATGATCTAGGACAATTGAGTCAAGTGCATGAACCTGGTTCTTCAACACAGTATTTTCACTTACAGTTTCACTAACCCTAAGTTCCAGGTTTTTAAACTTAGCCTTCAAAATCACATATTCTTTAGACAACTATTCCCTTTCATTGTTTACATCCTCAGATTCATCAATTAGTTCTAGAAGTAACTCAGATAACTTTTTTTAGACAACAATTTAATCTTGTCTTTGAGATGAATTACACTTACCTCAGTTTCTTCATCAGATTCTCTAATGGCCATAAGTGCTTGTTCATCTTCCTCATCATTATCTGAGCTTTCATCTAAGCTTTCTCCCCAAGCAGTGACCATAACCTTGGTTGATCCTTTGTTATTTCTTTTCTTGGGTTGAACATGTTCCTTTGTTCAGCTCTTTCCTTCTTCCATTCAATTTCCCATAAAGGATAGTTCTTGATGTGGTGATCAATTTTCCACACTTGTACAACCATAATTTGTTTGCTTCTTAGGAGCTTTTGACTTGATATAGCTTCCACTTGTTGAAGAAACTTTTTCTCTCCTCAGGTACTTCTTTAAGTCCTTGGTGATCATAGCCATTTCATCATCTTCTAGATCAGAACCTTCAGTGACTTTGAGTGCCAAGCTGTAACGACCCGACCGGTCATTTCGAGTATTTGCACTTCGCTTGGAGGTTTGGGGGAATGAGTAGCTCCATATGAGGTATTATGACTTATGCGAATCGTCGATTTTGATTTTCAGGTTATTCGAAATCGATTTGGAAGAATGAATTTCATGGTTTAAGCTTTAAGTTGGAAGAGTTGACCAAGTTTGACTTTTTTGAATTTAACCCCGGAACAGAGTTTTGATGGTTTTGTTAGGTCTGGATGGTGATTTTGGACTTGGACGTATGCCCGAATTTGCATTTGGATGTTCTTAGAAGGATTCGACACTAATTGGCAAAATTTGGAAATTTGGAAGTTTAGAAAGTTCATAAGTTTGACCAAGAGTTGAATTTGTGGATATCGGGTTTGGATTGTGGTTCCGAAAATTGGAATAGCTTCATTATGTTATTTGGGACTTGTGTGTAAAATTTGAGTTCATTCCGAGTTGATTTTGTTATGTTTCGGCGTGAGTTTTGGAAGTTGAAAGTTCAAAGTTTATTTAAGTTTGATTTGAGGTGCGATTCATCTTTTCGATGTTGTTATGCGTGATTTGAGGCCTCGAGTAGGTTCGTATTATGTTTCAGAACTTGTTGGTATGTTTCGACGGGATCCCCAGTGGCTCGGATGCGTTTCGTACGAGGTTCGGATCGTTTCAGTTCATTTTTTTTAATGTCGGGCAGGTCTGTTCTGGTGTGGTCGCACCTGCGGACCACTGGGAGCATGTGCGATGGTCGCAGGTGCCAAGATGAAGGCACATAAGAGGAATTGGTATCCCAGTGTGAGGTCGCCGAAGCAAAAAGAGTGCAAATGCAGACCCTTGGCTCTCACCTGCGATTGCGCAGAAGCGGAAGAAGTTTTGCAAGTGCGAGGGCTGGCTGTTTAGTGCGGATCTGCAGATGCAGGAATTCGCTCGCAAATGCGAGGCCGCTGGAGTGGAAGTTTTTACGCAGATGCGAAAAGTCCTGGACAGAAGATAAAATTGTGGGGTTTGAGGTTATTCTCATTTTCGGATTTTGGAGCTCGAATTGGGAGATTTTGTAGAGATAGTTTTCCACACGACTTGGGGTAAGTATTCTTGGCTCACTTGTGATTATATTTCATGAATTAATCTTCGTTTTCGGCATTTGGATTATTGATTTTTAAAGAGAAATCGTAGGAATTGTCTATAGTTTCATAAAACAAAATTTTGAAATTGGAATGTCGATTCGGAGTCGGATTTGAGTGAAACTAGTATGGTTGGACTCATAATTGAATGTGTTGTCGGATTTTGTGAGTTTCATCGGGTTCCGAGATGCGGTCCTGGGTTTGGCATTTTGTCTCATTTTAGACTTTTGATTAAAGATTAGACCTTTATTGATCGGGTTGTTTCCTTTTGCATTATTTGATGTATTTGAGTTGCTTCTAGTTTCGAGCCGTTCGGAGGTCGGTACGCACGTGATGGCATTTTTGGAGCGTCGTTTGGCTTGATCGGTATTGGATTTGGCTTGTTCTAGGTAAGTAACACTTCTAAACTTGGTGTTGAGGGTATAAAACCCCGAATTACGTGTTATGTGATTTGTTTGGAGGTGACGCTCATGCTAGGTGACATGCGTATCGGCGCACACCGTAGAAATTGAGACTCGGTCAATTCCGTGGAGCGGTGTAGTCAATTAACTTCTATTTTTCCATGTATTTGTCATGTGTTAAAGAAACTGAGTTGTAACTCATGTTTGAAATCATGCTTAGAAAAATGTTGGTATTATTGGGACCCACCGAGGTTATTTCTGCTGTCGAATTATATATTTCAATTTTAATTTCGTACTTAGTCATGTACATTCATTGCATATCATATGTCAGTCTTTGTTGTTAATTATTGACACATCACATCATCATTTTGGGATAGTTTCATGACATAGTGAGCCCGAGAGACTGGAGAGATTGGTGACTGAGTGAGGCCGAGGGCCTGATTGTGAGGTTATTGATACTATAGCACGTGAGTTGTCTGTGTGGATTCAGATATTGATACTTTAGCATGTTGTTTGTCCGTGCGGATCTAGATATTGATACTATAGCACGTGAATTGTCCGTGCGGATTTAGCGCTTGGGCTGAAATAGCCCCTCCGGAGTCTGTACACACCCCCAGTGAGCGCAAGTACCTATTGAGTGCGAGTGCCGAGTGATTGGGAGGATTGAGGGGATTGATACTCTGAGAGTATGCATATGGTTGTTCACTATGTTGTACTGCATTGACATGCACACTTGACATACAAGCATAGAGACACATTTTCCTCATACTGTACGGTATCACGTCATTCATGACTTCTCATACACATTGACATGTAGGCATAGAGATGTACTTTTTCTCATGCCATATGATAATAAAACATTTACCTATTGAAAAGTTTTGGAAGGAAAATCATGATTTTACAAACTTACTCATATTTTGGTGTTTTCGGCAAAAGATTTGGGTTTTCACTGTTATACTTAAAAAGCATATCTATTTTTTGGAACTGTGAACGAGCTGAACGTTTTATTTATGAGTTATTTCCTATACCACTTTTATTATCTTGTTATGACTTGTTGTTGGCTATTGGTGTTGAACTTTGACCTGTGTTCCAGCTCGTCACTACTTTTAACTTAAGGTTAAGTTTGTTACTTATTGAGTACATGGGGTCAGTTGTACTCATACTATACTTCTGCACCTTGCGTGTAGATATTGGATGTTGATGTTGCTGTGATCGACGGAAGCGGGATTTGAAGACGTACCTGCGTTCTGGTTGTAGCTGCCTTTTGTTCATGGTAGCCTTAGATTTATAAAAATCTGTTTATATACATTTCAAACAGATGATATATTCATTTCTTACCAGCTTTGTAAATTATAATCTTAGAAGCTCATGATTTGTACTACAAGTCCTTGGAAATTCTTGTATAAAAGCAATTTTATTATCCTTTCTTTTCTTAATAAATCTCATCTAAATTGAATAGTTGTTAATTGATTTACCTGATGGGTTGGGGTAGGTTCCATCATGACTAGGTGGATTTTGGGTCGTGACACAAGCTCCTTTCCTTCTTAGGTACATCCATTTTCATGGTTTGTCTCCTAAGTTCATATTCATCTAGTGGGAGAGTGGCAATATTTTTTGATTCTTGAATGAAAGTGATTTTGCTCTCCCAAGTGATAGGCAAAACCCTAGTCAGTATCTTCTCGACTCTATCTTCTTCAGGAATAATCCTTCCAAGAGACTTTAGCTCATTTGTCAGTGTAGTGAACCCTGTGTACATCTCTTGAATGGTTTCTTCTTCCTTCATAACAAAGTTCTCATATTGAGAATATAGTAGAGTTCCTCTGGATCTCTTCACCTGAAGTGTTCCTTCATGAGCCACTTGTAATATGTCCCAAATTTTCTTAGCAGTGGTACAACTTTGGATTCTGCTGTAATTATCTAGACCAAGTCCACAAACAAGCCATTTCTAGGCTTTAGAATTCTTCTCCCATTTCTTCAAGTCCTCAACAGTGCAATCAGCTCTTGTCTTTGGCACCTCTACTCCTTCACTATTTATCTTCAAGGTAGCCAGTGGACCATCGATGACGATGTCCCATAGCTCATAGTCCTCTCCTATAATATGATCTCTCATCTTGTTTTTCCATAAAGAGTAGTACTGGCCATTAAAGAGTAGTGGCCTAGCAGTGGATTGCCCTTCCCAGTTTCCGGTGGTGCATTCATCTTGATCTTCTCCTAAGGTGTTACCCTCTTCAAGGATAACCTGGCTCTGATACCAAATGATGTTTTATACTTCAATGCCACATAAGGGGGGGGGGGGGGGTTTT
>AWOL01S0007345.1:22376-39382 GCA_000715115.1 Nicotiana otophora | reverse complement strand
AGGGACAAGGAGCTCCAACATACCAAAATCAGCAGAGGCAGCAACTTCAGCCTCAACAACCCATTCAGCCTGGTCTAAAGGATCTAATAAAGGCTTTCATTATCAGGAAATATGAGAGGTTGGATGCTCATGGAGTAGCTACCAAAGAATTAGGCACTGTCTTCGAAATCTAGAGAGATAAGTGGTACATATTGCAACAATATTATCTGAGAGGGTTTCAAGGACTCTCCCCTGTGATACAGAAAAGAATGCCAAAGAAACGGTGAATGTTGTAACTCTGAGAAGTGGGAAAGTATTGAAAGATCCCACCCCAGTCCAAAATAATGTGATACTTGTAAAGGAAAGTGGGGAGCAGCTGAAGAATGATGTTGATAAGAAGGAGAAAGGCAAGAAGGCAACTAAGAAAACGAAGAAGGAAGAGAATTCGATAAGGGAGGAATCGGAAGAGAGCAAACATATGCCTGCCTTACCTTTCCCTCAAAATCTATATAGAGAAAAGCAAGACAAGAAGTTTGAGAGATTTCTAGATATGCTGAAACAGGTTGACGTAAATTTTCCATTCACAGAAGTGCTCTCACAAATGTCGTCTTATGCCAAATTCTTAAAAGAAATCCTGACAAAGAAAAGGAAAATCGAGGATACCTCAGTGGTGAAGCTCACAAAGCATAACAACGCGATATTACAAGATAAACTCCCATAAAAGTGTGAAGATCCAGGGAGTTTTACTATACCTTGCTCTTTAGGCTATATTAATTTTGATAAGTCATTATGTGATTATGTGCCTCAATTTACTTAATGCCTCTATCTATTTACAGTAAACTAGAGAAGAAGATAGGAGACATAAGGTCGATTCCAATATCTTTGTAGTTGGCGGAACAAACAACTCTAATACCCGAGGGGATGGTGGAAGATGTGTTAGTTCGGGTGGATAAGTTCGTATTTCCTGTAAACTTTATAGTGGTGAATACGGAAGAGAACCAAGAGGTCCCCCTCATACTAGAAAGACCATGCTTAGCAATGGGTAGGTCAATATTCGATATACACGAGAAGAAACTCATGTTTAGAGTGGGTGAGGAGACGGTGACTTTTAATATGAATGTAGAAAAGAGGACACAAAAGGAAAAATCAACTGCAAGTATTGAGTGAAAAGTGAAGGGCTCGAAGGAGAAGGCTACGGCGAGTGAGAAATAGGATTGTGAGGTGTACCCCAAGAAGTCTGAGAAGAAGCTGTCTGCTTGGATGTGGGCATTAGTTTAAAGGCGATGAATGGAGCCTGGCTTCGACTCATACCCCGACTAGATGTTCAGGGAAGTTTCCTTTACTTTATGCTTTTTGATTATGTGTCATGGGGACATGCCACAACTTAAAGTGTGGGGTGGGGGATAATTGTATATTGTATGAATATTAGTTATAGTAGTTGATGTAATCGAGAGAGGCATAACTTGTGACATCTTTGCATTATATTATTGGTTGAGTTCATTAATTCTTTTTAGTAATCGAAAGAGGCTAGTTGAATTATTGATTAAACGTAGTGAGGAGCATAATCAAGAGAGGTTCTTCTAAAGACTAATCCACTAAGCATCCTGCATATCTTCACGTGCTTAAATTGGTTCATCTTGTGAAGCTAAGACTTAATCGAGAGAGAAGTTTTTGCTGAAAGTTTGAACTAATAATTGAGTGAATTCGAGAGACTCACTTAAATATTAGAAGTGAATTATCTAGAGTTAGATCCCAAACAATTATCTTGCACCTATCCTATCAACCCCTATATTCTCCCATTGATATCTTCCTTGCTTACCTTTGTTGGGATTGTCATTAGTCAATAGCTCTAGAGTCTTAGTTAATTTTAGTTAGAACTCATATAAATCTCAATTGTTAATTCTCTTGGATAGCAATCAAGCTAGAATTGAACTCTTCAAGATGAAGGAGGATGAGTCCATTTAGGGCATGCATCACTACTGAGTATTGTATCATTAGCAATTGTCGACATGATCACTACTGAGTATGAACTCTTCAAGATGAAGGAGGATGAGTCCATTTAGGACAAGCATACACATTTCACCTCCATCATCAATGAGCTTCATTCTCTAGGAGAGATTATCCCAAGGAACAAAGTGGTTAGAAACATACTCAGTGTGTTACCTTGTTCTTGGGAGAGCAAAGTCAATGATATCATAGAGGCAAAATATCTGTAAAAGCTGACGATTGATGCACTCACTGGAAATCTGAAGACTTGCAAAATGAAGAAGAAGGATCATGAAAGAAGAGAACCCAAAAAGGAGAAAAACCTGGTTCTCAAAGAAGACAATGGTGACTCAATTGGTGATGATGCTGACATGGCCTATTTGGCAAGGAGGTTTCAGAAATGGAGGTACTCCTAAAAAGGGCAGTTCTAGTAGAAACACAAAAGGCTATGATTTCTATCACAAATGTGGAAAGCCATGACATTTTATCAAAGATTTCCATCTCCACAAGCAGGACCATTACAAGCACAACACAGAAAAGACGACTAAAAGGAACCCGGTCCCCGACAAGAAATTCAAGATAAGAGATGTCGCTAATATTGTTGTGAAACAAGCTCTTGCTGCATGGAGAGATTACTCTAGTGAATCTGAGGGTGATGATGAACAAGGCAACACCTCCATGATTGCAGTTGAAAGCAAAGAAACGGAATATGACTCCATATTTTCCCTAATGACAAAATCTAATAAGGATGAAGATAATTATGACAATGAGGTAGCAGTGAAAGGAAGTAGCCAAAGATAGTACATGGATAGTGGCTGCTCCAAACACATGACTGGAAGTACTGGTGATTTTCTTTCACTCAAAGCCCTGCAAGGTGGGAGTGTGTCCTTTGAAAATGGCAAAAAGGGATACATCCTAGGATTTGGAAAAATTGGAAAAACAATCACTCATTCAATTGAAAATGTGTATTATGTGAATGGATTGAAATACAGCCTGTTGAGTGTCTCTCAAATTTGCGATAAAGGAAACAAACTCGAGTTCTTATAAAATTCATGCGTTGTCACCAATATTGTAACTGGTGAAGCAGTTCTTGTGGCAAAAAAAATTAAAAATATATATGTTGCAGACTTTGAGTCTCTGAACAGTGGCGATCTTACATGTTTGAGTGCTGTTGTTAATGATGCTGAACTGTTGCACAGAAGATTGGGACATGCAAGCTTTTCTCTATTGAGCAAGCTGATCAAGAAGGACCTGGTTTGTGGGCTGCCAAAGTCAAAGTTCAAAGATCAGAAGGTGTATGATACATGTGTGAAAGGGAAGCAAGTCAGATCCTCATTCAAGCCAAAGAAGGAAGGAAGTACGTTAAGGCCACTGGATCTTCTCCATATGGATCTGTGTGGACCTATAAGGATTCCCAGCAGAGGAGGAAAGAAGTACATCTTTGTTATTGTAGATGACTATTCTAGATTCACACGGAGCTTGTTCCTTAGAACCAAGGATGAAACCTTTCCAGTTTTTGCTGCCTTTATGAAGCAGATTCAAGTGGAGATGAGAAATAATGTTATGAGCACAAGATCTGATCATGGTACTGAGTATGACAATTCAAAATTTGATGAATTCTATGGTAAAAATTGTATAAGTCATAATGTTTCGGCTCCCAAGATACCCCAACAAAATGGTGTTATGGATAGGAAAAATAGGACTCTTGAAGATATGGCAAGGACGATGCTAATTGATAGTAGAGTACCAAAGTGCTTTTAGGCTGAGGTAGTGAACACTGCTTGCTATCTGATACAAAGGTGCATTATCATGTCCATCCTAAACTGGACCCCATATGAATTACTAAATGGGAGAAAACCAAAGTTGACTTATCTAAGAGCATTTGGTTGCAAATGTTTTATTATCGATAATGTTAAGGAAGCGTTGAGAAAGTTTGATGCTAAAAGTGATGAAGGAAGTTATCTTGGGTATTCTTCACAAAGCATAGCATACTAGGTCTATAAAAAAAGAACTCAATGCGTAGAGAAAAATATACATGTAATCTTTGATAAATCACACCACTTAAATGGGAAGGATTCACATGATAAGAATGATCAAGATGAAGAGTATTCAAAGGTCCTAGGAGAGGTCATTGATATGGAAAACGGGAAGGCAGATCTGATGAATCGGGTCAAGGAAGCTCAAAATAGAGTTGTTGATGTTGTGCTAGGCACCCCTAATGGTGAGCAGAGAAGTGGTACTCACACTTCCATGGATGCCAATTATGGGTCTCATACTGCGGAACCTGGTCCCTCACACCCTGAGGCGGAACCTGGTCCCTCACACCCTGAGACTCAAGTATCTAACTGGAAGCATAAAAGCTCACATACACTTCAAAATGTAATCACTCCTTTGGATTCAAGAATTTAGACCAAATCAAAGACAATAAACATGTTGCTTTCTCAACTTTTCTGTCTCAGGTTGAGCCAAACAATATCAAGGGAGCATTGAAAGATGACCATCAGATAGAATAATTATTGGAACTACGTGGGTGTTCAGAAACAAGCTTGATAATTTTGGCAATACAATAAGAAATAAAGCCAGGCTGGTGGTTCAACGCTATATAATCAAGAGGAATGAATTGATTATGATGAAACCTTTGCTCCAGTTGCAAGAATGGAAGCCATAAAAATTCTTCTTGTTGTTGCATCTCATATAGAATTCAAATTGTTACAAATTGGTGTTAAGAGTGCATTTTTGAATGGATATTTGAAGGAAGAAGTTTTTGTCAAAAAACCACCTAGTTTTGAATGCCTTGAGCATCCTGAACGTGTCTTCAAGATTGAAAAGTCCTTATATGGATTAAAGCAGGCCCCTCGTGCATGGTATGGAATATTGTCCAGGTTCCTTTTGGAGAATGTATTCACTAGGGGAAAAATTGACAACACTCTTTTTTTAAAGAAAAGAGGAAGGAACCTGCTAATTGTGCAGGTCTATGTTGATGATATCATCTTTGGTGCAACAAATGATTCCTTGTATGAGGAGTTTGCCAAGCTTATTAGAAGCAAGTTGGAGATGAGTATGATGGAGGAATTGAACTTCTTTATATGACTTCATGTTAAGCAAACCTCTAAGGGAATGAAGATAAGTCAGCAGAAATACATTAAGGAGATTCTGAAAAGGTTTGAGATGGAAAGTTCAAAGACCATTGATACTGCTATTGCCACAATTACTCGTCTAGACATGGACAAACCTGGTTCCCATGTAAATGAAATCATGAATTGGGGTATCATTAGTTCTCTCTTGTACATAACAACCAGCAGACTTGACATTGTGTTCACTATTGGGTTGTGTGCCAGATTCCAATCAAGTCATAAAAAATCTCATTTGACAGCTACTAAATGAATTATGAGATATCTCAAAGGAACTCAGGACCCGGTCCTCTATTATCCCCCGGTAGATAATTTCGACTTAATTAGGTATGTTGATGCTGATTATGCTAGTTATCTGGTGTATAGAAAGAGAACATCTAGTATGACACATATTCTGGGATCATGCTTAATTTTATAGGGTACAAAGAAACAAAATTCTATGGCCCTCTCAACTACAGAAGCTGAATATGTAGCAGCTGCCTCATGTTGTGCTCAACTACTCTGGATCAAGCAACAACTAGAAGATTTTGATGTATTCTCTAACTGACTGCCACTCTTGTGTGACAACACAAGTGCCCTCAATATGGTGAAGAACTCGATTCAACATAAGAGGACAAAGCACATTGATGTACGTCTCCATTCCTGAGGGACAATGTTGAAAAAGGTCTCATCTTTATGAAGTTCTACAAAATAGAGGACCAGGTAGTTGATATCTTTACCAAATCACTGAGCAGAGAGCATTTTTAAAAGAATCGCTGGAGCTAGGATTGATCAAATTGAACTGAGAACCTAGTCCCTCAATGGCTGGAAATGAAAGGATGGTAAGGTGAATTGCTAAAAAGTATTTTCTTGTAACTTCTAACTTAATTCTATATTGTTACAGGTAAACACACATGGAAATTATAGGCCAAACAAGTAGCTAATGAAAATTCAATTTGTTAGAAGGATGATACTCATATTTGCAAAATTAGTCAAGTAACCCGGTTCCCATGTCCGGAGTTAGTAGTTCCTCTTACATTCATACATATTTTGAACTGCTAGTGTTCCACATCATTAAGTGTGTCCGTCGCTTTCCCATATCTCTTAAACCCAAATGTCACACCCGTTACAAACCAACCTGACTACCCATTCTATCACGTCCATTAGTAACCGGTCCCTCATTTCCCTCTAACTAACCCCTGAAGACAAGTCTCTCTCATAACTGCCTACATCAAAACCATTAAACTCTCTTTCTCTCTGAAAACCCTCTCTTCTGTTTCTTCACTCTAAAATATTAACCATGTCTTCACAGCAGTCAGTGTCTCCAAAGTCCACCTCTTAAATCCCCACTATGCCTTCGTCTCATTAAGCACAACTATCAGGATCGGTTTGATCTGAATGTCATATATTCATCAGGTAAAGCCCCATTCGCTCTTACTAATTCTACATTATTGAAAAGTTTTAGTGAGAAAGAAGCCATTGAAAATATGTTGTTTATTGTTGCGGAAGGGAGTCCAGTTGGGGAGTATGTGTCTGAGTGTATGAGTGTTGGCGTTCAGGGGGGAAGAAGGAGGGAAAAGGGATCGAACTGGGGACCTGGTTCATCAAGGTGACTTGGCAACAGTCAGTACTACAGGGGAGCCAACAGAGGGACCTGGTCCCTCTACCCAAGAGGAGTTATCTTCTCCTACTTGGGATGAAACTCCGTGTTCCATTAAATATCCCCTGGATAGTACTGACC
This sequence comes from Nicotiana otophora, assembly GCA_000715115.1. Lineage (NCBI taxonomy): Eukaryota > Viridiplantae > Streptophyta > Magnoliopsida > Solanales > Solanaceae > Nicotiana > Nicotiana otophora. Next base: position 32,566 of record AWOL01S0007345.1, on the reverse strand, counting down.
CTCCTCCTTCCCCTTACCTTGATACAAACCTTTTAGACTTTGTATATCTTGGAATTAAGTATGTGTGAGAAGAAGAAAGAGATGGAAGTGAGGAGGACTATGACAATATGTCTATATCCAAGTTCATCACTGCTAGAAGTGGTGGGACAACCCCTAAAGAGTTTGTTCTTAAAAGACCCACCACTAAGAGCAAAAGAAAGTAGCCCATAAAATGTTTTAAAGGAGAATAAGGAGAAAAGGAAGAGAAAAGGACTGGTGAAGAGTAGATAAGTTGATAAGGAGGATCAGCCTCCAACCAGTTTTGGAGGTTAGGACGAAGAGGTGAATGAGGAACCTTCGTCCCTTGTTCGTAAATCCTCTAATAAGACTATGCTCGTGAAACCCAAGAAGGTATCATCTGTGAAGAGTGTTGAAACCGGTGGTGAAGAATGTGTTGAGAAGAAGGAGTCTAGTGAGAAGGAAATGCCTGATAGGAAGGAAGAAGGTGTTGGAAAAAAGTAGTCTCACAAGAGAAAGCCAAGTGGCAGTGAGGAACCTGATTCCTCAAAAAAGGCCAGAGTCGATGTGTGCGAGATTGAACGTAAAGCAAAGTTAAAGAAGCAAAAAGTGTTGTGGGGAAGAGATTTTGATATTGACATTCTTGACAAGTCAGACATGATGCAATTGGTCAAAATATGCTAATTTCAAAAGTGGACTCATATCTTTAATGCTTAGAGTCCAAAGGTCTATGAGGAGAAAGTTCATAGCTCCTATGCTGATCTGTTCATTGTGGAGGATGATGCCATCTGCTTGAAGGTCAATGGGGTGGATTTTGTGATTGATGAGGTTGTGATGGGAGGTATTCTTGAGGTTCCTGCTGAGGGGTTCTCAAATGTTGAGTGAACCTATTCCCCAAGTTTTGAGATGGTGAACAAGATCGTGCTACCTCGAACTTAAAAGTGTTCAATTGCATCGATAGCAGACCTGGTTCTTTTGGAGGCATTGGAAGTATACATTGCTATCAATATGCCGAGGATCTTGATTGAGCACATGAAGAAGGTGGCAGACTTCAAGGATGGGAACCATGGGTTGCCATATAGGTTCATGCTCACCAAAGTTTTTGAATATTTTAAAGTCCCTTTGTGGAGAGTAGATGTGGGTACTCGTAAGCAAATGTTCTTAATGAACACCTCTGGAATGCGAGTGTATTGATAAAAAGGGGGAGTTGGCAGCAATTCTACAATCTCAATTGATCGATGCTCAGAGTGCTGCTAATGAGGAGATAAGGAGGCTGAAGGCCCAGAATGCCATTCTTGAGGGAAAGCTCAATCAAGCCAATACGAAACATGGTTCTAGTAGTGCTAAGGATGTAGAAGTTGCCTTCTTGACGGCTGATAATGCAGAGCTAAGGAAACAGGTGGAGAACCTGAAAGAGCAGTTGATCAATGAGCAGAGGGTTGCTAATGCTCGAATGGATGGTCTCCTCAAGGCCCTTTCTCCTTCGTCCTTCCCTCCCTCTTCTAGTGCCCCCTAAATTATCCCATTGTCAGTGTCCAGTTTGTCGTCCCTGTCCTATTCTACAGTGTCCTGTTTTGATATTTCTTCCCTATGATTGTCGTACTTTAGTAATGTTTATTTTGTGGATGTTTTGTAATGATGGTACTACTACTTATTTTTCTTCTCTTTAAATTTAATGAGAATTTTAGTCCTTTTAAATGCATGATATACCCTTGTGTTCTGTTTTGAGTTATGATGTGTGCACACAAGCGGCATGAGTTAACTTTGCTGGACTTCTTTTTGCGTTTACTTGTAAAATTCTTTTTTTGATGCCAAAAGGGGGAAGAAAATTGAAGGGGATAAACAAGTTCTTAGGGGAAATATGGCTATTCTGCAGTGGGTAACAATATGGAAATGTAGTTCTCAACGGGAATATAAATTCTAAATTTGTCATCATTGAAAAGGGAAAATTTGATAGGTTATGTGCCTTTTTGTTTTGATGATTTAACAAACTTCATATGAGAACCAGATAAGGAACATGATACAAAGCCTCTCCATGCTCAGAACAACAAGCCAAATGTCTGGCACAAGTTCCGATGAAATCGGTTAAGGGAATGGTAGAGGAAACATATAGATATCGGTTCCTCCTGTCACAGTACAAGTCAACTTTTTATAGCTATTAAAGTTGATGTACTGCACATGCAACAGTGCATCAGTCATTGTTGAAGCATGTTGTGTATCAGACTCTTGCTTTCATCATCTTTGGTGGTCTCTCTTATATATTACCAATATGAGGCAAGGGATTACACACACTTGTAAACTCTAAAACATATTTTACTCTCAAGTGTGTAGCCACCTTCATCTACTCCAAGGCATTGAAGAACAAAAGTAGCAACATAGCGAAGGACAAGATCCCAGCATTGAGTATATCATGTGTCCTTAGTATTGTTGTGTCTTTTTTTATGTTATTCACTTGTAACTCCTACTCAGCTTATGTAGAAGCATATCGTAGGATACCTTTGTAAACCGTAAACTTGTTTGTAGTTGACTAGAATTAGTCAAAGTGATTAGTTTTATAATAGAGTTATTACAAAAATGCTTGCAATATAGTTATTGTAAGTAGGTGAGGGATTATGAGTTTAATATTAGGTTATAATAGGTTGTAATTTAAACTTTCTCGGTTAGTAGAGTTAAAATTCTACGAGTGTAGGTCGTGATTTTTAATCCCGCGAGCTAGGAGCTTTGCACGTAAAATATTATTGTGTTATTTACTTACTATTGTGTGTGTTCTGTGAGAACTGATAGAGAACCAGATTGTCAATACAGTTTGATGGACTCTTAGTTTACATCAACTTTTCTAGAAGCAATTCGTTATTGGCCCTAAGAAGTAAAATCTATAAAATGCTGAAGGTAAATCTATCAGTAAATCGAACAACTCTCTTGGAATGTTCGAATAGATTAGTTCCTTAACTTTGGCAATACATTAAGAGTATAAAAGTAAACGTGGCAGTTTATGAATTGGGGTAATATGTCATCAATTAGCCATCTTGCCAACCAATTGTATACTTCTTGTGTCAATTAGTGCAGTTTCTATAAACACCACTATATGGGTGCTGGGAGACTCACTTATTCATAAGAGGGGCGGCTTGTATATGAGCGTTGATGGTCAATTTTGACCCTCCATTTTAAAATTAGTTTTCTTATACTTAATAATTTACAATAACTATTTTAAAAGTATTTTCTATTAATAAATACCTATTTCTACAAATTAATTAAATATTAATTTTGAAATTAATCACTTAGTATTAGTACTATGTAATTACAAATATATTTACTATTTTATGATTATTAAAATAACTTTTATAAACATCACATAGGCCTTATAGATAATTACTCCTTAATTTCAAGTTAATTAGACTACTATGTTAATAATTTGAAATTAATGTTATAATTCGAAAAATGAAATGTTTATAAATAATTAATTAAAATAGTTAGTAACATATATAATAATTATAATTTTACTATATTTTATTGAAAATTATTAAGCTTATTTAATTTAATTATAAAAGGGATCAAAAGAGGCTAAAGGTTATAATTGCAATTCTCTTTTAAACATAAATTGGCAATTCTTTAAATTAATTCTAGCCCAAAACATAAGCCCAATCTCGCCTGACACAGTCCGAAAATTACCCCTCCCCTCCACCTTGGTGATCCAGTCCATCTCGCCTAAGCCAATCACAACATGCCACGTCGCCTTTCACATCCCCTCACAAAAGAAACACAACTCATCCTGGTCGTTGTTTCATATCATCAATGGACCGGGAGTAATCCTATTTTTTCCATTTTAGTTTGAAAGACCGTCTCGTTTTGTCTCCGCCATTAAATCATAAGAATCCAACGACCATTAAATTTTCTTCATAAAGTCATTTTAAAAGCCTAACTCTCAAAATAATCGGAGTCGTCAATCAAGTGATCCAATGGCTCCTGTTTCGTCTCTCATTCTTAACCCCAGAGATAACTCAATTAATCCCAAACCCTAAATCATTTCTTCTAAGACCCAGCCGTCCCATTTCCCCTTTCGTTCATCTTTCTCTCAACCTCCCATGAACATCAATCGATAGACATCGCACAAATTCGTGCAAGGTCATGAGATTTCTCAGTAAATCATCTCTCCTGCTTCCCTATTCGTGAATCTCGCTGAATATTTCCTTCTTTATTGATCAAATCCGAAACACCAAAATCTAAACCTTAGAACCAAAAGATCATTTCGTCTTCGTTCTTTCAAATCCAAACTTGCAAAATCATCTGCTTTGTCCCTAGGCTATGAGGCCTATGATTCACTTCCGTTCTCACTGATAAGATTCAAAACCCCTCAAATCTGATGTCATGACTCAAACCGAAAGGCCGCGACATGCACTCGGTGTCTAACTCAGTCGAGTACCAACGTAACGTATCCTTCTTATCATATTATCATTGGTAAATTCACCGGAAAGGCCGTCATGAGATAACCAAAATTAAGCATAAGAGAATACTCGACATAGGACGACCCAACATGGTATACAAATTTATACATGTGACATCCGGGCCTACAAGACCAAAATGATCATTTGTACACTCAAAACATAGGTCCACAAAGCCATACAATCATCCATATATATGATATTTTCCTACAAGCCTATAAGAGTACATAAACGTCATAAAGGTCGGGACATGGCTCTACTATACCAATCAATATATGTCCAAAGCATACTGACTAAATAAGCAACTTTGAAGCCAGTTGAGTGTACCAACACCTCTTGCTGAGCTGATAGCCTACTAGCAGGACTATCAACCTATCTATCAGGACATGTGAGCATGAAATGCAGAGTCCCCAGGCAAAAGGGACGTCAGTACAAATAAAGTGCTGACTATGTAAGGCATGAAAAAGACTATATAAAAGACATGAAAGAAATATGGAGTAAAGAACTCAACCTGTAAGTCTGAATAACTCTGTGAATCATGAAATATTTATTATGTCATACATATGCATATAAATGTCATATAATGCATAGGTATATGCGTACATAACATCATCAAGCCTCTGAGGGCATCCCATCATATCATCTCGGCCTATATGGGTGAAATCATCTACATATACCAGCTAATCAAATGGTGCTGCGTATATAACGCCGTAACCATTCCCCATACCCCATATACATAAAATATATGCGCATATACGGCCATCTAGTCATGGGTCAATATACATGTATAAATGAATGCAATACGTAAGAAGTACGTCAATAAGATCTCTCGGGATGTCATAAGATCATTATGCCTTAGGTTAATATCACGAGATAAACATTATCAACTTACGTATTTTTTGAGACCCGTGAACAGACGATATAACAATAGGACATATGGGGAATCAAGAACAAAGGCAACCCTAGTACTTCTAAGAATAGAGTCATTTGTGAATGTTGCATGTTTGCTCGTTTCGTTGCATCATATGGATCATGCCAAAGGAACAAAGGGATAGCCTTAACACACCTTTGAAATCTTCTATCCAGTCAACAAGCAAGCTCAATATGATCTTCTTACGTCTATAATGAGTAACCCGACTTCGTCGTCATCATATAGGCGTTGTAACTCTCATATTTGGAAACAAATATTCTACAAGAAAATGGACAGCACCAAACAACCCAAACAACAACAATATGATTCACAATAAGCTCTCTGATTACTTCAACAACCATTTTGAGCGGCAAGCTCGATTTACGATTAACAAAATATGGTTTTAATCAAATTTCCTTTCCATGAATCTGCATACAACATCTATAGCATCATACTTATGCTTACTATATCATTTTCATGCCAAAACATCATAAGAATATTCTTCAAATATAGTCCACACGCCTATCACCTTAACCTTTAACTTTAACCTCTTAGTTTTCATGTTATTTTCTTCAATCAAATTAATTAGCACATATATAAGATTTAAAACAACAGCCATAACATAATCAAGCTATTTATAACAATTTTCAGCCACAACAAACTATATATTTAGCCTCAACACAGCCCGCAAAAACAAGATAACGATTCCTAATTCCATGTCAATTACTATCTTGTAGAGACTCACTCAAACAACTAAACCAACACATGATTAACCTTAAGCACAATAAAGAACATGATTTACTTACCTTAGTAAGTAGATAAAACTTGAAATCCCCAGCTAGTGTAGCTCACAACAACCCTCAATCACATCACAACACTATAGGAGTTGTATTCTTTTCTTAAATCAACTTTTGTGTTCAAGTTGGTGTGTAAACACTTGTATTTCACCTTGAAACTATAATATATGTGAAGGAGGGACTTATTATTAGCTTAATCAACAAGAAAAACACTAAAACTGAGGTTACTTACCTTTGAAGAACCCTCCAAAACTGCAACAAGATGAAGAACTATGATCTAACAAGCACCGCGGGATTTCTAGCATTGGATTCATGTTTTTATCTTAGGTTTTCACCCTAGAATTATGAATGAACCCTTGGAGATCATTTAGGAAGGTTTAGGAATTTTGACGAGCAAAATAAGTTAAAACGACTTAAATACAAGCTGGAGTTTTACACCGACTTTGTGGGTCCCATGGGAGCTGCTTGCACAGTCTTGTAGAAATGTGAATATCTCTATACTATGATGTTGTATCAACAAACGGTTAAATGATTTAGAAACTAGACTCGTAGATATTCAATTTTGTAGGTAGATCACCCCGTAATTCCAAGTATATTTGGGGAAAAGCTCAGCTACATTTGACCTAAGTTTCAGCACATTTATGAATGTAACTTGTGATGACCTTTGCCAACTTTTGTTCCACAACTCGCTCGACTTCAAACATATCAATTTGTTTAGCTTCTAAGCCTTCCAACCCTCTTGGTACTTATTATTCATGATCTTAAATATTTGTAACCTCCAAATATTTATATAATTCCAAATATAATCACAATTCTGAGCTTATATCAACTAACTTACGACGTACTCTCACGTGCAAAAATATGTGGTTTAATATCTGAAACCCTTGCTTGAAGATGTAACTTCAAATCATTTAAATCCTTTTGCTCTGTTAAATCGGAGCATGCATGGAGTTGTTTAGAGGATTCATTATGAGGATTATTACCCAGAGATCAAACGCAGTTACCTTTGGGTTTTAAGCCTTGACTTATGGTCTTCTGCCTTCAATGATCGAACTCTCTCTTCTCAGGTATAAACACCTTGTTGTTTTCCCTTCTACTCTTCTCTAATTTCACTCAATTTGTTCACATCATCATCTCATCGTCATCTTCCACTATCAAATTTGAATTTTGTTGAACCCTAGAGGCATTGAATGTCACTATAAAAGGATCCTTCATTGCTCTTACCTAACAAACCTAACACGAACACAAAAGCAACACTAAGATTTCCTAAAACTTTAGGTTTCCTACTGATCTCTGTTTCTCTTTTTGTTTTTGAGTGCTTTCACTACTCAAGCTTGAAGCTTTGCGTCCTAGGCAATTAGAAAGAATCTCTGTTTGGTCTATAGATAAGGTCATAACACCTCCACCTTTTCTCTTTTGATTGTCTTATTCGAATATCATGAAGATGTTATTGTCTTTTACTAATTCTGTTCATTTATGAAGTTTGTCATTAGTGTATAGATGTTATTTCCAGTTCATGATAATGTGTTGTTAACTCGTGGTCATTTTTCATACTTTTGAGTATCTCTAATTGCTATTGATTAAGTTGTTATGTGACCTTAGTGATTTTTATTCTAAATTCAAATAGTCTACTTGATTAAATTTCCTTAATATGCCTTAATGACTTCTCATGTTTGCCTAGACTTCATATTTTCCTTAATGATTCTGCTGTGATCTCTATCCCTACCACATTGTTTCCTGCATTCCGTTGTTCTATAGTTGAGTTTGTTGTTCGATAATTCTAACCAGAAAAAACATGTAGCTCATAGTTTAATCCTTCATCATTTAGCTAAAGTATGTAAAATTTAAGTGTTTAAATGCCCTACTTCTCTATATAAGTTTTTATTAACTCTAAGAGCAGATTCTGAGTCATTACTAAGACAATCTTATGTTTGTGTTTAACTATTGGTTGCATCTCTAGGTATCTCTATATGAAACAGTTTCATTAAGGTGAACTTTTATGAATATCAGTAACCCTTATGCATATATTCTGTTATGATCAAGTTATCTTTCATAAAGTAGGTTATAGTCATGTTTGCTATAGTTTGAATGATAACTGTTTTACAAGTTGAGTGTAACTGCCTCATGTTTAGATGTTAATCTTAGTTTGTACAGCTGAGTTAAACTTGTTTGGTACAATATCTTCCTTGTATGTAACCCCCTTTATGACATTGCTCACTTGGCCTCATAATAGGTGAAACTCACCCTGTTTGTGTAAGATCGTAACCTCATTTGAAGTATCTATGTGTAGTTGATTGAAAAATACTGCATAAACCTCTGTTTGTCTTCACGATTTCATGTTCTTATACACTATTTTGAAATTGCACTCAGTCCTCTCTTTCCTTGCTAATCAAAACTGAACCTGGTCTATAAATCCTAAGAGAAACTTCTTATTGCTATTGCTTGGACATAATAGTTTACCTAAGGTTAATACTATTAGGAAGATGTGATTCTTCCCTCAATTCTAAAATGAAGTAAGATTGATACTTTCTGATCCTATTAAGCACCTTTAGGAATTCCATGTTTAAATCTATAAACCTGTAGTCACGCTAAGATTTCTGATTATCTTTTAATATCTTTAATAACACCTGTAGAGGTTTCTAACTATGACTGTTTGTCTGAACCTTTGTTGATAATTTAAAGAGTTCTAAGTAGTATTGTTAACCTATGTATGTGCTAGTGGCAAGACCTAAACTAACCAATCTATGATCAGTTTGCAAGGACATAGGCATCTATATTTCTAGGTTGTTGCATATCTGAACTGTGTGCTCTTTATCTATCCTTAAATTTTGATCCCAAGTGTTTGGTTCTTTAGCGGTAACATTATGGTGTTCTTGCCTCTATGTATGTTTGGGAACCTGACCTTCAGGCTTGTTTAATGTGTGTTTCATTCATTTAGTATTGGAAATGTAGTTATAAAAACAAAACTGTTTCTGTGTCCTTATATTATTCTGCCAATAGAAAGTATACTTCTGTGGTAGGGGTATTATAGTAGTTGGTTTACACTGAAAGAGCCTTATTGGAATTTAAACGTATGGAGAAAAATGAGTTGTTAGTGGTCAGGGGTATTTATTAGTATAGTTTAACTCTAGGTTGAGTTGCTCTCCCCGGCACAAGCATTGCCCTTGGCCTTGAGTCCCTTGGAAACTTTGAAGTGTCGGGGGATTCAAAGGGGGCATCGACCTTGAGTGGAGCACTCTCCTTATCCCTTAATTCATTAAAACTTGTTATTCTATTTGGGTTTAGTGATTAATGACAACGAAATATTTTCAATATAAATTATTTACCATATATAACTGCCACATTAGCATAAGTTCTCATAGTATTTGAGTATTGATAGCTTCTTATATTTTCCTCCAATCATTTACTTATATGTTTTATGCATGATTGATTATACAAAATATATATCTAATGACCTTCTCTTTCTTCTTTGAACATGTACATTTGTTTGGGCATGTTGAGTTTCTAGGAAACTCAGGCCCAAGTCCAGCATTGCTGTGTTTCTGCAAATTCGAAGTCAGATGTCGCCGTCCCTATTACTGTTGGGCCTTCCTCTTTGAGGCCCAAATACTAGAGTCCATTCCTCTCCTCTAAACTCATTTATAATTTACTGCTTCGTTGCCTTAGTTTTACTGCCTTGTCGTATTTTGTTGCGTTCTTGTTGTTATTTTATCTCACATGTGTACAATAGTTATATATTGGATTGATGATTTAGTTTATATCTTAAGTCATATTAAACTTATACAAGCCTTAAGGAACCTAGGATTAAAAGAAGCGTTAGTTAGTAAATAACCCACTACTAGCTAATTGTACGTTGTTCGTATCATCAACTACTATGTTTTCGCTAATATTTCTTGAATATTTTGAAGCCCAAAAAGCTTAGCAAGAGACGGCAGCTCTTCTTTCAAAAAGGGAAAATCAGATTTGAAACTCAAGTTTTACCTTCTAAAAGGAAATCAATTCATTTCGAAAATAAGGTGTTTCCACCTCAAGTACGAATTTTCTTAC